>AWUE01012823.1:0-18455 GCA_001974825.2 Corchorus olitorius
CCTCCCGGTTAAAGTTTCTCACGCGCCGCCTCTGGTTTCTGCACAAGTCAATCCAATCGGTTCGACCAATGACCCGGTTCAGACCAGAATTTTATCCCTATCGGTTCGGTTGATTTCAGACTGGTTTTTGGCACAACGAAACCGGTTCCTAAGGTTTTTCAGTGCCCTCTATTCAAAAATAAGGTCGAAATTTCCTAATTCTATCTCTAATTATATGTTTATGTTATACCATTCATTATTAGAGATTTATGCATACAAATTAAGCTTTTATTTGCGCATATAAACTAGTATTGGCATAGTACATAATAATTTGACATCTTGGCATGAAATTTTCATTACTAACAAAAGTGCCAAGCTCCCGTGGAGACAAAAATGGCAAAGTTTTGTCGCAGATAAACTATCTTCTTGGTTTGGTTTTTGTGAATCTTCTTGGTTTGGTGAGGAGTTGATACTATTTATATGATATGAGAACTACTCATTGCCAAATAGCCAAACATCATTGGCATATTTCTAAACTCTCTCAATAAGAGTGTGGGCACTATTCAAAGATAAGTATTTCTATATATTGAGATTTCTTTCGAATTATTACTAATGCTAATATATATTGACACCAGAAGTTGTCACAATTTATTCTACATACAAATGACACCAGAAGTTGTCATGGTCTTACAATTGACACCAGAAGTTGTCATGGTCTTACAAATGACACCAGAAGTTGTCATAATCTTGCAATTGACACCAGAAGTTGTCATGCTCTTGCAATTGACACCAGAAGTTGTCATGATTTTGCAATTGACACCAGAAGTTGTCATGATGTTGCAATTGACACCAGAAGTTGTCATGATGTTATTGACACCAGAAGTTGTCATACCAAATTATTATCTTGACACCAGAAGTTGTCATGAAAATTATTGACACCAGAAGTTGTCATATCAAATTATTATCTTGACACCAGAAGTTGTCATGAAAATTATTGACACCAGAAGTTGTCATATCAAATTATTATTGACACCAGAAGTTGTCATAAAAATTATCTTGACACCAGAAGTTGTCATGCTGAGGAAATTATTGACATCAGAAGTTGTCATCCCAAGATTGGAATTATTTTAAATTGCCATTTTATTATTGTTGACACCAGAAGTTGTCACATAGTATTTTTGACACTTAAAGTTGTCATTGTGCTTTAATTACATGTCTAGGAGAATTCTGTCTAAGGAGTTGGATTTTAAGTGAGACCGTTTGTGACTCCTCCATCTTTCCTGGGAATTTACCTGGTGTGATTTTAGTACAACCTCTAATACTAATCTTTGAATTATTTCATATAGGAATATGGCAAATATCGAGAAGCCCAAATTCCAAATCTTGGATGTTACTGGAAGTAACTACATGTCCTGGTGCCTCGACATCGAATTGCACCTTCAAGGACAAGGTCTGCTGAGACTATTATTGAAAATGGAAAAGCTGATGATAAAGAAAAGGCGAATGCCTTAATATTCATTCGTCGGCATCTCAGTGATAGTTTGAAGACTCAATATTTATCTGTTCGTGATCCTTCCACCTTGTGGACGAGGTTGAGAGATAGGTATGATCATACCAAGACTGTTATCCTCCCTCGAGCTCAATATGATTGGCAGAATCTAAGGTTGCAAGACTTCAAGTCTGTCTCCGAGTATAACTCGGCTCTTTTTGACATTGTGTCAAGGCTTGAACTCTGTGGTGTTAAACTCACCGAGAATGATCTCCTGGAGAAGACGTTCTCTACATTCCATGCTTCTAATATTGTTCTGCAACAACAATATCGACAACGTCAATTCAAGACGTACTCAGAATTGATTGCTGTCCTGTTGACAGCTGAGCAAACAAATGAGTTGCTACTCAAAAACCATGAGCTAAGGCCTGCTGGTTCTAAGGCACTTCCTGAAGCAAATGCTAGTGTGAATAAGAACCGTCCTAGAGGCCGTGAGCATAGGCGTGGGAATTATCCCCAGAAGGGTGGTGGGAAACCCACCCACAAGACTCCCCAAAATAACTCCAAAGGGAGGCAGCCTATGAAGAAGCATGGTAATAGTAACCACAATCGCAAAAATGATGGCTCTTGCAACCGCTGTGGGATGACTGGACACTGGGGACGTGCCTGTCGTACAGCAAGACACTTGGTCGATTTATATAAGGCATCTCAACAGGGACAAGGCAAACGTCTTGAGACCCATGCCATTGAGAATGACAAAACTTTGACTGATGTTGAAGTCAATGCTACTTTGACCAGTGAAAAGTCTGCTGATGTCTTCAAAGCAAAACGTTATGAAGTTTCTGATTTCCTTGGGGATCATGACAAGTCATCAGATTGGTGGAAAACAACCCAGACTTAGAAATTTTATATTTCCTTTATGCTTTTATATGTACTCACCCTTAGGTGACTATGTTCCTAAGGAAGATTTGAATATGATTATCAATAAAGTTATGAATTTTATTCTCTACTTATTGAGTAAATTTTGATCATATTACTAATTTATTTCCTTTTTGCCATTTGACACCTGAAGTTGTCAAACATAAGTGCAAATGAGAATTATTGAGAAAAAGGAACATGTATGTTTGCTTGATAGTGCTACAACACATACTATTTTACATAGCAAAGACTTTTTCTCAAGCGTGACATTGTGCAAGGCAAATGTCAATACCATATCTGGTCCTGCTAATATTATAGATGGCTACGGGAATGCCACAATTATTTTGCCAAATGGCACTGTTTTGCATCTAGAAGATGCATTATTAAGTGGTAGATCAAGAAGAAATCTACTTAGCTATAAGGATGTACGCCGTAATGGGTACCATCTTGAAACAGCTACTGAACTGAATAAAGATTATCTCTGCATTACATCTCATAAGATGGGCCAAAAGACCATCCATGAAAAGCTGGAAGCTTCTGAAATGGGATTGTACTTATTCAGTATACGAGCTATAGAATCATATGCAACAATACCCTGGAAATTAGTGAACCCTGATGTGTTCGGACTTTGGCATGATCGCCTTGGTCATCCAGGTGCTACAATGATGCGTAGGATCATCAAGAATACTAGAGGGCATCCTTTAAAGGACTCAAAAGTCTTGTTGTCCAAGGATTATATTTGTGAATCTTGTTCACAAGGAAAGCTCGTTATTAAACCTTCTATTACAAAGGTTGATTTTGAATCCCCATCATTCTTGCAGAGAATTCAAGGAGATATTTGTGGGCCAATACAACCTGCAACTGGACCATTTCGATATTTTATGGTATTAGTGGATGCATCATGTAGATGGTCCCATGTTTGTCTATTACCTACGCGCAACGTCGCATTTGCACGTTTACTTGCGCAGATCATTAAGCTTCGGGCACATTTCCCTGATTATCAAATCAAGAGCATAAGGATGGATAATGCGGGCGAGTTCACATCAAAAAGCTTCGATGAATATTGTGCTTCTCTTGGAATCGAAGTTGAACACCCTGTCGCCCATGTTCATACACAAAATGGATTAGCGGAATCCTTGATAAAACGCATCCAAATAATTGCTAGGACTTTGTTGATGAGAACAAAGCTCCCTTCCTCAGCATGGGGTCATGCTGTTTTGCATGCTGCGGCACTAATTAGATTGCGCCCCACTACTTCTCATCAATATTCCCCCCTTCAATTAGTCCTGGGCCATGAGCCAGATATTTCACATCTTCGCACCTTTGGTTGCGCGGTGCAGGTGCCTGTAGCACCACCGCAAAGGACTAAAATGGGTCCCCAACGCCGTTTAGGCATTTACGTTGGGTTTGATTCACAGTCTATAATTAGGTTCCTTGAACCGTTGACGTGTGATGTTTTTACCGCTAGATTTGCGGATTGTCACTTTGATGAGACTGTGTTCCCATCACTTGGGACACCAAAGGCTTCCACAGATGGAAAGCACAAAAAGGTTGAAATTTTCTCATGGAACGAGAAAAATTTGTCTCATCTAGACCCAAGAACACCTGAATGTGAAAATGAGGTGCGACGCTTGATCCATTTACAAGAAATTGCAAACAAAATGCCTGATGCATTTAATGAGACTGCTAGAGTTACAAAGTCTCATATTCCAGCTGCAAATGTTCCAGCTAGGATAGATGTTCCTATAGAACCTGAAATGGATCAAAGTGGCCCACGAAAAGATCAATGATCCCAGGAATACAGAAATACCCATGAACTATTGTAATGAAATATGGGATCGGAATGAGATAATCATCAATGAAGCATTTGCTCTCTCAGTTGCTCATGAAATTATGAATGATGATTATGAACCTCGGTCAATTACCGAATGTCGTCAAAGGCAAGATTGGCCTAAATGGGAGGAAGCAATCCAGGCTGAATTGACTTCCCTTGCCAAACGTGAAGTTTTTGGACCCATTACTAAAACCCCTGACAATGTAAAGCCCGTTGGATTCAAATGGGTCTTTGTCCGAAAATGAAATGAGAAAAACGAAGTCGTGAGGTATAAAGCCCGGCTCGTAGCCCAAGGATTCTCTCAGAGACCTGGGATAGATTATGATGAAACGTATTCACCTGTGATGGATACAATTACTTTTCGTTTTCTCATAAGTTGGGTAGTTAAAGATAAATTAGAAATGCGTCTTATGGACGTAGTGACGGCATACTTATACGGTTCATTAGATTCTGATATCTATATGAAAATTCCTGAGGGATTCAAAATGCCTGAAGCATACACTCCCCGCAACTTATTCTCAATAAAGTTGCAAAGATCTTTATATGGGTTAAAGCAATCCGGCCGCATGTGGTATCAACGCTTAAGCGAATACCTAACTAAGGAAGGGTACATGAATGATCCCATTTGCCCATGTGTGTTCATTAAGAAATCTGAAACCGGATTTGCTATAATAGCAGTTTATGTCGACGAAATGAACATAATTGGAACTCCTGAAGAGTTATCAAAAGCTGCTGAATATTTGAAAAAGGAGTTTGAGGTTAAGGATTTGGGTAAAACCAAATTATGCCTTGGTCTAGAGCTTGAGCACAAAGAACATGGTATACTTGTCCATCAGTCAGCGTATACTGAAAAGTTGCTTAAACGCTTTAACATGGACAAGGCTCATCCTTTGAGCACCCCTATGGTTGTAAGGTCTCTTGATCCCCAAAAGGACCAGTTTCGTCCTAAACAACATGATGAGGATATACTTGGTCCTGAAGTACCATACCTCAATGCTATCGGGGGACTTATGTACTTGGCACAGTGCACGAGACCGGATATCGCTTTTGCGGTAAATTTGTTGGCACGTTTTAGTTCTGAGCCAACACGGAGACATTGGAATGGAATTAAACATATTTTTCGTTATCTCCGCGGAACCATAGATTTGCGGTTATATATTCCAAGAAAGCTACTAACTCTGGTTTAGTAGGATATGCTGATGCTGGATATCAATCCGATCCGCATAAGGCTCGCTCCCAAACCGGTTACTTGTTTTGCTATAATGGCACAACCATTTCTTGGCGTTCTACTAAGCAAACGCTAGTAGCTACTTCTTCCAACCACTCTGAAATTATTTCCCTCTATGAGGCTGGAAGAGAGTGTGTTTGGTTAAGATCCATTATAGCCCATATCCAAAACACATGTGGAATGAAACCGGTTGAAGACTCTCCCACTATTATCTATGAAGATAATGCTGCTTGTGTTGCACAAGTTAGGGGAGGATATATTAAAGGTGATAGGATCAAGCACATCTCGCCAAAATTTTTCTACGCTCATGAACTCCAAGAAAATCGACAAGTTGATGTCAAACAGATTCGCTCCACTGATAATCTTGCAGATTTATTTACCAAATCTTTGCCGACATCAACATTTGAGAAACTTGTTTATGGCATTGGTATGCGGCGAGTTAATAAGATGCAAGATTGATTTCCCAGAAGTGGAAATGATTAGATGCCCTAGAAGTACCAGTTTGTTTTAATTCAGGCGGGAGCGATTAGAGTGCGTTGTACTCTTTTTCCCTTATGTTTGGTTTTTATCCCACTGGGTTTTTACTGACTTAAGGTTTTTAATG
Source organism: Corchorus olitorius (assembly GCA_001974825.2). Classification (NCBI taxonomy): domain Eukaryota; kingdom Viridiplantae; phylum Streptophyta; class Magnoliopsida; order Malvales; family Malvaceae; genus Corchorus; species Corchorus olitorius. The sequence goes on from AWUE01012823.1 coordinate 6,053, forward strand.
AGGAAGCAATAGCACATTAAATTAGTGTTGTCCTGAAGACAACATTAGAGGGACTAGGTTGTACTCTTTTTTCCTTCAATCCGGTTTTTGTCCCACTGGGTTTTTCCGGCTCAAGGTTTTTAACAAGGCAACCATAATACGTCTAAGATGGCCATCACAATGATGTTCAGTCCAAGGGAGAGTGTTATGGATAAATGGACTTTCACATCATTTATCTGGCAAGATATTATCAAGTGATAAATGGAGAGAATTATCAGAGATAAAAGAGAAGATTATCAGCAACATTTATCCAGGAGATAATTAGTGATATTATTTAATTATGTTGATTTATCTTGTATCTATGAGTTATCTCCAACTATGAGGTTCAGCTATAAATAGGCTACCTCAGTTCATTTGTAAACATTCCATTCTACCTTCTCAATTCTCTGAGTAATAAGAATTCTCTCTATCCATCTGTTCTTACTTTGTTCTTATTGTTCTTTAGTTATTTCATAACAATAAGGGATTTATTTGATATTTAAGCCAATAAGATTATAATGGGTAATTTAAAAATTTTTACAAAACTGTATAGATAAAATTTTTCGCACTCCGTATCTCTTTTTCCGTTAACATACAGACTACAGTGATGCACTAGTACAAGCAAAGTTGGAAAATAAGTAACCAAAAATAATAACACGAAATATATATAAGTATATATCCTCTTTTTCTTTTCTAAAATACATTTATTTTTGAATCAACAATGCATATATTTCATGGAAAAGAACATAGAAAAAAGCGTGTTCTATTCTCAATTACCTATTCACCAAGATTGTTTGTACTTGTGTCTACTACAATATGAGAAGGGTAAGAGATTTTCCTATTTCATTTTCTATGTTACTCTGCTTTTGAAATTATAGTCAAATCTACATTTTTGGTTCTTTAAGAATCATAACATCTTTTTGAGTTTCTTCAGCTTGTTTGAGCATTTACTTGTTCCAGTTTTTCAAGGGCGTCGATGCATCTCCTTAATAACGATTTTGCCTGCTCATTCTTTTCAATCTCAAGTAGGTGCAGAAGCTCTCCCTTTATTCCTACATCTGTACAATTCGCTGCTGAAATACTTGCAGTCAACTCGGTAATTTCTAAAAGGCACTCTGCAGCAGCAATATGGACCTAATATTGAAGATGTGGTAATATTCAGAATCAGTATAATAGTTCGTTTTCTCTTTTTTGGCCAGAATAGTATATGCTAATCCAAACAAAATTGAGCTCACGTGAAGATACAATACAAGGGGAATAAATTACATACCTGAGAAATTTTGATAGTGCTTATACACTCAACGACTTTAGGTGACACAGAACGGAATATCTGAAAAGAAAAATGTTCAATAGTTAGCAGAACTACAATTTCAATTCAATATAAAATGAATGAAGTGGATTCTTCTTGGTACCTCCTGAACAAAAGTGGTTATGCCAGCATATAAAGAGGTTTCTTGAGATTCATCCAAACTAGTGCGGAGCCTTGAGCAAAGTTCTTTCACCGAAGAGAATGTCGACATTTTGACTGCTCATAACAACTCAGTTAGACGGGTAACAATTTTTTGGAACCAACACTGAAAAGAATACTAAAGAAGAAGATACCTATCCACTGAAAACCAGGTGACATGGAAATGAGGAATGCATCCATCAATTTCTTTTTGTGTTCAAGAATGTCAGTTACAGATGCCACCTGGATGCAAGACGTGATGCAGTTCATCAGTTTGTCAACTGGAACTGAAACATCTTCAGCATCGCCAGATTCTGCAAACAAGTAGAAGCCTTGATTTACTTCACATTTTATGATTATTTAACTAACTCATTGAAGTTAGCTTGAATACATCATGGGGTAACACAACTTTCATGCATCAATATGGGCACATAAAAAAGGAAGAAGTTAAAAAGTGAAAAAAGCGTAGTATTCAATGAGTTTAGAAGAAACTGAAGTTATCACATGATACATTCATCTTTGAAGTCAAACTGATATTTACACCAAGGCAAATGGTTCTCCATGCCTGATACACTTTAAAATAAAGCTTCAAAATGTTATTGACAGACTTTTTGACTCAACCAGCAATAACCCCAAGGTCACTGTTCCACCAGTCCCACCTCCTATTTGGATGTCCAGGAAAAACCTAGTACTCACGGATAAGTGAAACAGAACTTGCTTAAAGAAAATTGATTTGACAGTATCTACTACATGCAATGTAGGCATTCTTCCTCTGTTATTTTTCTAGGCCAAAATTGTTGATCATATGACCTCTCCAGGAAAATGCAGGATAGAGGAAAGGTCTATTATGGCTAAAGTGAGAGAATTAGAAAGAAAGAACCAACAGGTATGTGGTGATAGAAGAAAGGTGTATTATGGCTGAAGTGAGAGAATTACAGAAGAAGAAGAAGAAGAAGACGAAGAACCAAAAGGTATGTGGTGATATTAAATTGATGGACAACTTTGAAAAGTAATTACCTAGTTTCATAAGTGAAGATAAAGTAACATTTAACCAAGAAGTATAAAGAGTTAGAATAAGTAAAAAGGAAGTATAACGGAACTTAGTGATTTCACCATGTATATAAACAAACAAAGTAAATGTAAGCTTTTGAATAAACCTGCTTTAGTAGTTTCACTTGCAAAAGGTACTCGTCCAGTTTTATTGGGAGAAGCTGCCTCACACATGTCAAACAGCATTGGGAAAACAAGATTAAAGAACTCTGGATTACCAAAGGATTTTATAACCTGACCAAAATTTCAAGGAACAAATCTCAAATGTCATCATAAGAATAACCAGAAATATCCTGAATGATTTGAAAGCTACACTAGAGATTAAGGACTGCAGATTGAGAAAAAAGCCTCCATATATCAAAATGAATGGTTTGAGTTTGAGTAAAAATATTTATCATGTCAATTTCTATATCTCCTTACAGTAATTATCATTGCAGAGAGCAATACCAAAGATATAGTATTCCTCTGCATCTTTCAAATGAAGGATTCTTATTTCTTACTGAGACATTTAACTTTTGTATTACAAGATGTTCATATATAACTAATGTTCCAAGCTAATTCAACTCCACATTTCCCAAACCAGTTTGATCATTTATATTTATACTTTTCCCCATACAATTAAAGGTTAGGACAAACAAGCCAGAAGCCTGCCACAACAAGATTGGCAGGTAAAAGCTTTGATGGGTAAAACAGTCATGGGCTAAAACCATTCCAAAAAGGAAACACTGCCTATTATTTGGTTGAGTAATGGATAATTCAAAGAAAGAGTGGAAAATTGTCAAAAAAAACAGCCCCGAAGTTTTGACAGGTCCCTCAAAATAGTTTAGGTAAGCTTGTCAGATGTGGTTAAGGTATATGAGGGATTACACTAGAGCTTTGGATTGAATGAAAAATTTTAATAAATACGGCACTTAAACAACTAGCATAAGGCCAGAGCCAGACGTTTGTGAACAGCTTGAAGATTCAATTGAATAAAGGCATCCATGACTACTATTCGGTTTACCTGTTCAAGACAGAAAAAAGCAGCTTCACGGTATTTCTTGACTTTCTTTGTGCATGCAGAAGACACCAGACTTAAAATAGTACCAGGAAGAACAGGATCTTCCTTGGTAATGGCTTCATGGCAGGATTTGGAAAGAGCACCTATTGCATGTAATAATGTCTCCTTCCCCTGGTTGTGATGAAAATTGTAAACATTAATGATGGAAACAATTATTACAACAGAAAATCTTACAAAACATCCTAGCACATCTCAGAGAGGTTGAACCAATGAAATAGCAATAAAGAAATTAGGTACTCCTACCTCCCACAAACGACCAGGAATTTCCTTCATAAGAGATTCCAGGAGAGCATGATGATAAGAAGATAAGGAATCGCCCAAAACTTCACTAAGCTTGCAGATTGCCTGAGCTGACTGCAAGTACAGAATACAATGAGCACCTTCGATTGGCATACAGAAGTAGTACAGATGAGTTTCAGGAACATAGGGTCAGAAAAAGGAAGAGAAAAGGAGACCTTACTTTTCGTTTACTTGCCCATGAAGATGATGTAATGCCCTCACAAATAAGTGAAATGACTTCCCCTAAATACAACTGTAGTGTTATTCGTTCACCACTTGTGCTTTCTTCCCAGAGCTCCTCAAAAAGACCAGAAACATGTTTGTCATCCTCAAATCTGCAGAAGAATTAACAAAAGAATTTTCAGAGTCTAAATATTCCATTTAGAATTGCTGTTCTTTTCTCTTGTCAAAAAAAAAAAATTGCTGTTCTTTTCATGCTCAAGAATAATAACAGTGTTTAAACATGGTTAACAGTTTACATTGACTCTTGTGGAGCTATATTGGCTACTGACAGATAGTTTACAAGGATTGGAATGAGGGAATGAAGGAAAAAGTGGAAACACTTAGCACTTCTCCAATGCTATTCATCTGAGCAGCTTTTAAAGGAACCATTTATAATGTATAAGGTTCTAATCTCAGTTGGCAGTAACTGTTCTATTGGTTATATAGAATGGCATAAAACATATTAGAAGATGAAAATTATCCACACCTTGACAAGAAAATCACCGGAATGATCACTGTATTATATCCGCTCAAAACATCCAAAGCAGTGGATGAATAGCTTTTCAACAAATATGCACAAGATATTTGGGAATTCCGGTCACCGGTGTGCAAAGCTGCAGTGTCTTCTATCAACTTTTGGGCCTGAGAAGGAGCTGCATACTTCAAAATAATGGCCAAAGCACCTGCAAAGGCACGTTTAGCTGCAGTACTTTTCTCCTCTTTCACAACAGGAAATAAAAGCCTCGATAGCATGCTGGTATAGGGTCTTATATCCACACCAACTTTCTGAACTAATAAGTTGATAAAGGTGGCAACACCAACCCTGTCAGAGTTGAAATTTTAAAGGGGAAAAAATCAAACTATAAACAAGAGTCACAAGACCAATAATAGACATTATTGCAATTAGAAAGCAAAGCTATCTGCAATTAATTATGTTTTACAACAAGGCAGTAAAATGCTAGTGTTATTAGAAAAATAACTAGATTTCCACAAAAATGTTGAGGAACCATGTTTCCATACAAATTTTTACCCTAATTTCAATAAACTAAAATAAACTATCCATTTCCATAAGATGATAATGTGCACATTGAACAGTTACTCAGAGAGAGAGGGAGAGAGAGAGAGGTTTTTTTACTTCAAATATGCAGAGAAAAGGGCAAAGAAAAGTTTTTTAAAAGTTTGAGATGCTTTTTCCACCACATAATTAACCTTAAATTTAGAACTGCAATCAGTACTAACCTGGTGTTGAGGCCAACTCCAGATCGAACCAAGTTAGCAAGACGTGGAACCAACATTTCTAATGATTTGCTATCTACAACATTTATGCACAAGTCCAGGGTCTCCCACATGGGAGATCCTTTAGCAATTGAAAGTCGCAGATTTTCAAGCTTCTCTGTTTGTATTCCAACATTTGCAGCATGCAACTAGAAGAAAGAAAAGACAGAACAAATCAATAAAACAAGATTAACATGGAATAGTAAATATGCTTAAGCGGGGACACGAGCATTCTTCAAACCTCAACATAATTGAGTCCTTGGTCTTCTAGGCTTGATAAACTTTCCAGCATGCAACAAACCAAATCAGATAAATGTGGACGAACTGCAGTCCCTGCGCCCTGTAAAAAATACCCCAACTCCCTAAATGGTAAAGCAAGTAAAGAACAAATAAAAGCTTAAAAATTCAAGAAGGACGAATAATAAAATGTTGTCGGAAAGACGTAACAGAAACCCATGCTATTTAATAATAGTAGATATAAATGTCAAAAGAAAGTAGAGGAAGACCAATTGGACATGAATCAAGTTAGAAAAGTGGAATATAATTCTACTGAAAATATGGTTTTCAACAGAGCACAATGACCAACCTAAACACATAACTTTGTTTCTAATTTTGTTATTTAGTACGTCATAGTCACACTGCTCAATACACATTGAAATTTCATATTGTCTATCATAAAATGATTGGCCATTCTGATACTGCACAAAGTTTAAGGAGTTCAAGTCAACTTTTGCAAGTTGTCCCTTATTTATGGGACTTTGCCACTTTCTAATGATTTATCATTTATACTTAGAGTGTGTTTGGATGAAGATATTCAAGAGGGATATTCATTTTGATAGGGATTTTTTAAAATCTAAATTTAAAAAACTTGGTTTGGCAAAATTATAGTTGGGTTTTAAATTTCTTGAGAAATTGGAGAGAGATTTTTAGAGGGCCCAAAACCTCACTTCAAAATCCATGTAAGATGGTGTCTTTTTAAAAATCCTCTTCTTTTTAACTTAACCACCACATTAACTAACTTTCCTTTTTTATGAAATTTTTATATTTTTTTAACTTAAATGATAAAAATGTATTTTAAAATATGTGTTTTCACTTCTAAATTTTATTGAAAATATATATACATTATTGCAAATCCAATGATATCCATATTGCATATTTTTATTCTTCTAATATTATATTTTATAATTAAATATATTATTTCATTAAAAAATTCTAAATACCTCACAATCTCCTCCAAAAAATCTTCATCCAAACTAAGATTTTTAAAAGCTAGCATTTCAAAATTCTTTATTTTTAAAAATCTTTGAAATTTTAAGAATTCCCCATCCAAACACACTCTTAAAGAATTGCATATGTAAAAACAGCCATCAAAACTTATCTACTTTTCCTGAGGGACAAAATTTGATATGACAAAAATGAAAAATGGACTTCTTTCATAAGATAGATTAAGTACCCACATTATAATTTTCTGAATCAAATTTGCAGTGAGCATGAAAAGTGGAAAACAAAATCACAGATGATAACTTCATCTGTACTAATCAACGAAAAATAATAACCAAATATTGCTAACCTTTGCAAGCTTCATAACAACTCCAATTGATGCCTTACGGATATTGTCAACTTTGCTCATTATGCCTTCAGCAAGCAGAAAGGGAAGAACAATATCCATTGACTGCCTTGCATCTGATGCTTCAGTAAGAGAGACATCACAGAGCCTTATTGTCAACGACGTTACAGCACGACATAGTTTGTCACCAGCATTTCGAACGGTTTCCTTAATGTCATCCATGGCCCGAAATGCAGCCAGCCATATTTTCTTCAAATGCTTACCAACCTACATGCCAAGAATGTAATTTACAGGACAAATTTTTAGACATAACAACATACTGTAATCAAAACATAATAAGAAATTTAATCAGAAAAGTTTTTTTTTGGAAACCAATCAGGAAAGTTTTATATGATATCAAAGTTGGATCATGCTGGCAATGCATAAGAAGTATATTATTTACTATGAATGATCACATTATGGTGGATGTGGTACAAATATGTGATCACCTGATCAAATTTCCGTCCCTGAATAATATCTGCAAGGGCAAGACAGGACGCCTCACGAGAACGCCAAAGCCTAGATCCATATTGTGTTAAAAGGTCATCAAAAATATAGTCCAGGTTTTCATCTATGGTCCTCTTTGGGTCGGCCACTAGAGATTTCCATATATGTGCCATAGCATCCTGAAAATGTTACAAGCACTTAAAGGGTAATGAGAAGAAAACAACACGTGAAGAATATGATATCTATCAGTAAAAGCTGTTAATTCCAAGAAAATCAAAGGAAAAAAGAGAAAATAAAAAGAATGCTTTTATAAACATGGTTATTTGCTAAAACACTTTAGATAAATATCACAGAAGGTGAAAATTGAATCGTTGAAGAACTTTCCTCAAGCCTCAAGGAATATTACCTGCACATTTTTATCAGGATCATACTGATATCGGAGAAGCCTTGGGATCAATGATCTTAAGTGTGGTTGAAGAGCATCACCTGCTTGCTTGGCTATCTTAGAAAATCCAAAAGCAGCACCCCTCTTGGAATTTAGGGAAGCTTGATAATTGGCCAGATCCATAAATTTGTAAATTAAATCTGGTTGCCCCATCTCATTCGCAAGATTGCAAAGCTCCTTGTAAGTGCTAAGTTTCCCACCACCAAGACTTTCACCAATTGTCCCCTCTTGGAATACTTCCGAGTCTTCAACCAGCTGAAACAAATTCACACCCAGAAACAAACAGCAGAAAATTGAAAATAAGATACAGGGAAAAATGTAAAAGACAAAAACAAGAGTTTACTAAGAAGCTTTTGGAATCTGTTTCTAGCTAAGGAAAATTATTTTTTTCTAGGCGCAGCTATTCAATCTTATCCAAGGTTTCTTACATTAGTTTGAACAGGCAGATTAGCATATAATAAAATATTGATCTGGAGAGACATTTGCCATGAATTTTAGTCAACAGTTCATTAATCCATTTCCTAAACAGAAAAACCCTAACTTTATCTAATAATTAGTGCTGAACCTAAATTCATGAACCAGTAAAGCCTTCATTCCACACCAACACCAAGATATAACTCTATAACTTTACCTTGATTGCTCTTTTCCTCTTTCCTGAACCGGTCAAAGTGGAGACAAGAGCATCAACCAGGTTTTTCTTCATTGATGCATCACCAAGTTCATAAACAATGCTCATGCCTTGCGATGCAAGCTCCTGTGTAAGCTCATGCTGTTCACCAAGTAGGTGAGAAAAGACCTCCTGCATTTTATTCAAAACTTTTCAAAGCAAGACTCAAAGCCAATAATGAAGGCATTAAACTATAATAACAAGAAAGTAGTCACACAAGGAGGGTGGGGGCAAACTAAAAGGATTGCCTCCAAAATAATTTAAGCCTGCAATTGCCAACACAGGGCCTCAGTCAACAAAATCTTTATACCAATCCAACTTCAACTTTGTAATTATAACATGTCTGAACATACTAATGTAATTGCTCTGCTTTCTTTGCACTCAAAACATAACTTATTTGAGAAAAAAGAACAATTAGAAATCTATTAACCTAAGCAGTATATGGCCAAAAAAAATCAAAGCAGTAGGCCTGTTATAGGTCATATTGCAACCACAACTTTTTCAATGATGCTAAAATAGAGAACAGAGAGGTTTTATTCAAAGAAAAAGCGTCTACTAGTACAAGTCAGTACATTATCAGAAGAAAGTTAAATCTCTTCTTATAGCAAGAGACTTTTTAATGCACTTTATGTCTTGAGTTCAATAATTTTCCTCACTCTAGTATAATTGGAAAGAGGAAAATTATGTAAGGTTATGATAAGCTAAGAACAATGCTATGTCTACGACTAGACCACATTCGTTTCAAAGGTGACAATCAGGTTATAATTAGGACCCAAACCATCTTTCACTTTCTACTGCTCGAAAATGAATTTAAATAAAAGCTTTCCATACTCACAAAGTTGCGACTCACCTGAATTTCTGGAAGCATTTGTTGGATGGTAGGATGATGACCACAATACATTGTAAGCGATAGTAGCCAGACAGTTCCAGCACAGCGCTCTTCTTTTCGGGTACTGTACAAAAGAGAATCAAAAAGTTTTCTAGCGATAGTATCTCTAACCATGATGCGACAATCTTCGCGGCCCTCACTTTTCTCATCAGAGCTATACTTAGACAAAGATAACTTCAAATCACCCATAAGAAAGTTTGAAGTCATGGAAAGTGAAGTATAATTAGTCTTGAGAATCACATTAGCGGTTACAGGAACCCCACCCCAAAGAAATGATAGAGCTTCTCCAGCAGCAAATAAAATATCCTCAACCTGCGCAAATATAAGATAATAAACAAGAGGTTAAAAGGGGGGAAATCACGAAAATGAAGGGTTTTCCTTGTTGTATGCATCACTTATACCAAATAAAACCCTCTTAAGGGTAATCTCTTTAATACAAGTAATCTGCCTAAGAAAAAAAACTTGTTAATCACCAACCTTTGACCGGCATAGACTAAAAATCAAATCAAGTGCAATTTTCATGTGGGACGTAGAAGTTTCTTTCACACACATATGCCCAATGGAGATAACAATTTTCTGTATTGCTTTGGTGTCATCCCCAGAAAGTAGCTTGCTCAACTTTTCATTCAAAACTTCCAGAATAATACCTGCAGTTTCTATAATAAGTTAGCATCCTTGATAAGATTTACAGACAAACGTGGCAATATATAAAGTCAATATAGGTATAACTTCACCTGAAGAAGATTCAGAAACAAGTAAAGGTAATGGTCCATATAGCCCAATATGACCCAGCGCTTGCATCGCAATGGAGGCCAATGTTGCATTCTCAGAATTAACAACATCAACAAGGCATTTAAGAGTACTTTGCAGGAGTTCCTCTGAGATCTGTTTAATGGGAATGTCAGATTATGCATGAATTCCAAAAAGGTTACCAAATTTTAAATAAATTAATATAATAGATAGAGCACATTTTGGAAGAAAAGCAACATATACTTAAAATATACACACACACAGCAAGTGATATCAATTCAAAAATTAAAAACAAATTTTTAAGAAATGATACAGTCATATATGTATATATAGATGAGATAGCATACTTTGCCCCTCCCCAGCTATACTGATAAAACATACTATATATTACCACTGATTCAAGCCTTTGTCCTTTAGTAACACATTTTCATTTTACTAACCACAAACTAAACCCAAAAACTTCAAAAGCCTATTTTGGCTAGTAAGATATTAAAATAAATGAACTAAAACAAGAACCATAAGGAGTGGATGGGACAGCCACCCAAGAAAAGATGCATAAGATTTTCTTGGTCAGTGCTTAACAACTCTTGATGCTACCAACAAAATCATGACAAATTTGCAGTTTTGCACCAACAGTAAGAGCATGTTGATTTTCAAAAGTAGTCCAAAAGTTATAATTCATTTTTACATCATAGAACTTACAGAAGGTGATTTAGACACAGCATCCGCAGTGACATAGCCTGTAGCGCATAATGCTCCATGTTGTGCCTCAAATCTGAAGAATATTTAAAATTACATCTAAAAAATTAAAAAAAAATTATGTTTAACTAAGAAATTATCAACATACAAGAAATTATTCTAAATATCTTACTCATCAAAAAGTAGTCACAAACCTTTTGTTTGTTCCACCCAATGACGCGACCAGTTCGCATATAAGGCCAGATGATGCATCAACTGGAAGGCAAGAGGAAGCAACACCAAGCAAACGTGCTACAGACTCACGAGTATCCATGTCCACATGATTTAGCAATTGCTTTAACCATGATATTCTCGAAGCAAAGTGTGAAGCTACCATCTTAGAATCAATAATCAATAATATTATTATAATATAATATGGGGAAAATGTCAGCAAAGGATGTGCAATCTAGCCAAAAGACAGAAATCAACATATACAATAACCAAGACTAGAAATGCAACAGTATTAACAGGATAGAAACCAAGTTAACAAAGTATGCAGCACTAACCTCCGGAAGATAAGATCCAATGGTCACCAATGCCTTAGAAGCTGTAGAATGCAACTCAGCAGAGCCTTCAAATGCCATGGCATGCTCTAGTAGCAAGCACAGTCTTTCCACTGAAGACAGAAATTCAGATGATCTTCCTAAGGAGTTGTTTTGAGCCAACTCAGACTCAAAGCACTTCAACAAAAATTTAATCATTGCCACATACGTTTTTGATGGAAAAAGAAGCTTTTGCTCCCTCATCTCATACGAATCTAATAACGTTGGGTGCTGCTTAAGAATGTATTCTAGCATGTCTCCAAGATTAGGATATCTATGATCCATATTTTGATTGATTGTGCGCCCTATATCCTTACCAAGAAATAACCCTTCAAGTGCCATTTCCCTTACAGGAAAAAAAAAAAAATGGTGATGAGAGGGGGGCTGTCCACGTCAATGTTAAGTTAATCACTTTAAATGAAAATATAAATCAAGAGGGCAGAAGACAAGCTAAATACAAAATACTATGAAATATCAGGAGTCCAAAAATATACTAAGCACTGCAACAGTGCCTTACAGTCACATCTAGCATCTGCACTAAGCATGTATTAGGAGCAACTGATCATTTATGTCCTTTCCATCAAGTTATGTAAGCAATTTTTACCAAGATAATGCACTGAGCAAACAATTATTTGCAGTATCATTTATATAATTCATTGCCTACAAAAACTCATGATATTTGAGGCCCTTCTCCACATTTGAGGTTTCGTCAAAATCTACTAACATAAACATTAAAGGGCACTCAATTTAATGAAAAATACTTCTGGAAATCTATAAGATAAAATCCATATAGGATTACTAATTGACATTAAAAAATAATTTAAACAAAAAAAGAAAAAATAAATCAAAGCAAAGTGTAGCCTGATGGATTCAACCTCTAGATGGGTATATAAAACTCCTGATTCTTAAAATCCTTTCCAAGGGATGTCCACTACCAAGATAAGGCACCTATACAGTTATTATTTTCT
>AWUE01012824.1:0-60606 GCA_001974825.2 Corchorus olitorius
AAACAAGAAAGAAAATATCTCATAAATATTTTTAATCATATCCTCTCCTATTTCAAACCATATCTTCGGCTTTTTTAGTTTCTTCTATCTAGAAACATGCATTTTCATTTTTCTTTTCTAGTTTCTTCCTTTTCATTTGTTGTATGCATCACTAAATTTAGTTTTGTAGATTACTTAAATCATAACCTCCCTACTTATTGCACATAATATCATTCTCATTCTGGCACGTACAATAATGGTAACACAAAGTCATCTAATTTGTCTTCCACCACATCACTCAAGGTACGAAGGTGTTCTCACCCCTTCCCCTAAGCCTTAGTCTCATTACCCTTTTGCATGTTGTCACACTCCAATCAAAACAGCTGAACCACAACTGTTGCAGCCACTTACATGCCAATGTCATTGTTTCTACCTATTTCAGTTTTTTTATGCCGTGTGTTTAGTCCATAGTTTTACCACTACTCACACTGCAAATGCATGCTTAAGATCAAATAACACCTGCTGCGGCTGCCCCACTGCAACTGTATTTTCTCTTAATGCCAATCGTTTAAATATGCAAAAAACTTCAAGTTAAATTATCCAGAAGAAAATTGTTTTGCACATTTAAACATAGGTGGCAGAATGCTCTTAGCACTAATGAACCCACCATGCAATGATGGGAATGATCATAAATTCATCAGGGAACTGGAAAGAGCAGTGATGGATGAGCTACTGTGATAGAAAGCACCATTAAGATTGCAGAGATGTGATAATTTATATAAGTATGAAGGCCAAACAGTGCACTCATGCATCATCCCCATTCTAAGACATAATTACTCGCACTAGGAAACCATGAATATAGATGCAAAAAAAATTCTATATTATACCATAAAGAAAACTTCAGCTACCTTACATCCAACCTAGAGTCAGCAGCTCCAAGCATACAAATAAATCGACTGGGACAATGTTGCGAATCAAAGACAGAAGTTGCCCATCTCACCGCACAAAAACGAACTTCACTTTGTTCCTGGTCATCAATGATTAAACCAAATCATGCAAAGAAAAAAAATAACATTTTAGAGCAAATTAGAGACAAGTCAACAAATACTGAGCTAGCATTGTAGAAGTCCAGTACCACTTGACAATTATTCAGCAACAGTGCCTCCAATTCCATTAGTACAGCTGCTGAAGCACCCTGATTCTCATAAAAACAGTATAAAGGCCTCATAGAAACAGTATGAAAGCTTGTATATCTTATATACAATATATCAAGCCCAAAAAACCTTGCGCATCTCAGCAGTCCAAAAATTATATTGAGATCTAGTCAAAGCTCAGAATATGCAGCAATATATACAGCAAACACAAGAGTCTCATGGGTCATCAAAGACAAATCAGTGAAGAGAGTACATGATAACATATACATGCATGCATATAACAGTACCATCTTTAGGAAGTATTCAGGGGATTTCTAATTTTTGAAACAAGAGATCTTTCATTCAGAACAAGAGGGCAGAAATAAATAGCAAAAACGGAAGAGGGTTTGAAATCCAGTGTAGTTCTTAAGCAAACAAATTAAAATTCCTAAGGGAGAAAAAGCATATAACAAGTAGGGAACTCAACACAGCAAAAAAAAAAAAAAACTATAGCAAATTAGAAATACAATCACACTCATTCTATATTACAACTAGACCTCCCCCCTCCCCCTCGTATGTGCACTTCCTCTCCTGACCACCGTAAACAAAAAAATAGAAAGAATACTCTATGGAGATAGAAAAAGAAAAATAAAACAAAAATTATACATGGAAAAAGTAGCAGGGCATTTATGATTTTGAAAATTTGATGGGAAAGAGTATTTGTAGAGAAGTACTTTTTGTAATTAACACAATATCCATACCCACTACAACTACATAAATTAGAAAACGAGTAGACATGTATATGTCTCTCAGAGTATGCAAATATAAATCAATGGTCAATAACTGACTTGATAATGCAGCTGAATTTGTATACCATGTAAGCAGCAGCAAGTGAATTGGTCGCTTCTTGGATAATAAAACGAAGCGATTGGGACTCTGCTTTCAGAGCATCAAAAAGACGAGTGGCCATGTCAATTTTGTCTCTGCAATGAGGGTAAAAGGCAGTTAAATTATTCAAGCAAAAGATGAGGATAGAACCACCAATTATTAGACTAGACAGCTAAAAGACCTGAAAAGTTGTGGCAGGCGCTGCGCAAGCAAGCCTATTGCTTGGAAAGAATAAATTCTGGTATCCCTTGCAACTGAATCTGGGAGAATGAAATAATCAAAGTAATTTCAAGGGATTCCACCAATCATACTTCGTTAAAATTATGTAAAAAAGAAGTTAAAGAAACTTTTCAAACAGACCTGATTCTGAACTTGAGTAACCATCAAGTAACTTCAGAATCCCATTCAGTATGAGAGGGCCCATGAGTTTAAGTTGATCAACTTTTGACTGCATAAACAAAAAAGAAAATGGCAAAAAGAATCAGCATAAATTGATATTAAAAATTAGTGTTAAGGAACAACACAACGAAGACCAAACATAAAGTGAGAATGAGAAATAAAACTACATATGAAAATATAATTAGTAATACTTAAATAACATAGTTAAGAAGCTGCAATTAAGCAACTTTTCTTTTTCTCTCCTGTTGATGATTTTTCTCGCAATAGAACAGCCCTGTCACCAGATAGAGATAACTACTTCAAACCAACCTAACTTTAGGATGGACTAGCTGAAGGTAAAGCAAAGCATGCCCATACCAACCCAATTAAATCTACAAAAATGTTCCTTTAACATATTCTAAATTCCTGGAATAAGCATGTATTTTCCATATGGATATTGCAAGGTTCCTACAATGTAGTGCATATCAATCATGACACCAATTTACTAAATTTAAGCAAACAAGGTACTGCAGTAGCTAAATTGCCACTTTAAAAAAGTGACTTCTGTTAAAGGAAATTGTATGCTTGATGCATAATGGCATTCATATGATTCATGCAATTTAATAAATACCCCCACTATCTTCCTAATTTTCAGTCCATGTCTTACTAATAACTCTAAAATCTTTTTTTTAAAACAACTTTAAAGTATTCTTCTAATAAAAAATCCAAGTGCAGTTCTTGGTGGCTATTCAAAATTTAAGCAGGTTATATGTTATCTTCTCAATTGCAGAAATTTTTTTTGCACTTTAATGTGTACCATTTTGAACTGTTTTATCTGTTGAACCTAAATCGAAACCTCAAAAGCCTAATTATTGCAACCGACCATGAAACTCCCTAATGCAGATCTTTAAAATTTTCCCTGCATCATACCTTTAATTCTGATTTCACCTGGGAGGGCCAAAAAAAAGGTTCTTATAGTAGAAAATTAAATAAAAATCAACAATAAGGTGCTAACATGTTTGAAGACCCAGACAGTAAATTCCATTCCCAATTGCTTCAGCCTTGTAGTGGTACCAGTGCCTATCTCGTTCAAGAATTAAACAAGCAAAAGAAGAAATCAGCATATGGTATTTCTATCACCAACTCAATATGCAGCACTAGAAAGAAATAATCATCAAAAGGACTCATTTGCAATGTCAACAGTCAGATGTCAAAAACAAGAAATAGGATGAAATCCCACCAAGTTTATAGCAACAAACTATCAATGCTAATGTATTTTAAAATCATAACATTAGTTGTTTGATCAAAAAACTGAAAGCAGATTCATATTAAATTTGGAGTTATATTACATATATAGGGTGCAAACTCATTTGAGACTCGAAAGAAAAGGCATAGAGAAAGTAATTCAACAATTTAACAGTACTTTTGTCAATATATATATATATATATATATATATATATATATAACAGTACTAGATCACAGCACCCATGAATACCAGAATGAATTCCAAGCAACATTAAGACATTGATTAATGAAAGGATTAAATTTTCATGAAAACACAGTATTGAAAACACTTATCAATAGTTTGATCTGTTTGGTGATAAAGAAACACTGAATGATAACAGTTCATATTCAATGTGGACTTGAGATTAAATCATCCAGCAGTGTGGAAAATTATTGAGACTTGAAAAGGAATGCATAGAGAAGTTATTGAAAAATCCAACAGATGATGCAGTATGAGCTGGACACGAGAAGAAATTACCACCAACATTAAGAGAACTCATCTGGAAACAATATTACAATGCTAATACTAAGTTTCCTGTTCAGTAATATCACAACAATAACCTAAAACTATCTCATTGAGCAGCCAATTTTTCCTTGCTGTTTTAGTTTCTTTTGTTGTGGTATGGCCTGCATCTTAGTGCTTAGGATAGTAAGAATTGTCTTCTCAGATTAAGCATATTCCCCAACTTTCATGTACCATTGAAAAACATTTTTTTGTTTTTAAATTTTATGAAAATTCTAAGCTTGATCAATGTAACCTCCCACTTGTTCCCCTTCACAGAGCTTAAGTATCTATATCTTTCGCCATAGCATGTTATACTTCATGTTACTTGTTGCAACTACACCATAAGATAAGAGGATTATGCCACATACCATATATGCAGCCGAATATGCACTGCAAGGTTGATGGAAAACTATTTGCTGCAGTGATGGACCGGCAAAATACAGCCATCAGTTTCACTTTCAATGTAGCATTCCCAGGATTGACTCTTAAATCAACAGCAGTATTTTCTGCACTTGTAGTGCCTGAAAAAAGTGGAAATACACTGTGTTACAATCTTCCACCAGCACGGACAAAAAATTAGAAAAGGTTCTAGGGAACAAATGTAATGTCAAGCCACCACATAAAACTAGACATGCATCCAAGAACACAATTTCCCCAAATTCATAGTTGATCGCATAAAAGCCCAAATTTTGATTATATATAAGCTCATTCAGTGGACTATGACTGCAACCAAATAATTGACTAAAAAAGCAAAATCACTTTAAAATAGTTAGGCAAATTAGTTCATAATTTACTCCTCCAGCTTTATTCATTTAACTATATATGCCATGCAAATTTGACTTCAGAATTTTGATTGGCAGACTCAAAGTAAATCTAATCAATTCAAACTTAACACTATTTTTGTGCATTTTAAGAGCTCAATGTTGCTTTTTGAAGATTAAAGTAGTCAGACCCTAAACAGCTCAGCTTACCTAAATAATGTGCTTGAATATCGGATCAACATATATCAAACAAATTCACAACCTCAATAAATCCACTATAGCAGGAACTTCATCATGACGTAAATGAATTATAAGCATTTAGGCAGCCTTCTTTTTAGAATTTAATACATACACCAAAAAGTGGCATAAGTATGAAGCAAGACAGTCAATAAGGTAATGCTTATGGAATATTTTTAGCAATGAATTCATTTGATCAAAGAGAAAAGGAATTGCATTTCGTACCAGTAAACAGTAAGAACAGTCTGCTAATCAACCTCGGATCATCTAAATTAGCACCAGAAGCCTTTCTTTTTATGAGCTCTTCTCCTCTTTTTACTACAGCCTCGTGACTTAACAAATCAATTGTAAACCAATCAGCATATGAAAAAGTGGTAAATATATTTAATTTAAACATGCAGATTATATGATACCTATCTGCACTAGAAGCCACATATAGAGGATAAACAAGTTCAGGAGACAGCTCCATAGCTTCAATAACATTCAAGATCCCCAACTGCTTACAGAGAATCAAAGTACCATATAAGTTTCTAACATATTCTTGGGTAATATTTTTCCAAGTGGCCTATAGCAAAGGTACTCGGTGAACATTGAATAAATGTATGTTTGGAGCTAATTTACATCACAGACCCCCATAAGAGTCCAGCAACAAGATATTCTTCAACTCACCTTTCTAGTTAAAAGCATATCACCTTTCAATGGAACCTTCCCTGCAACACGATTAGCTTGAGCAATGGAAAGCCCAGGTGGGCTCCCTCCTCTGCAGAGAAAACACAAAAGATTAGAAGCCTTTGGAATGAAAAGTAAAGGTAGAAGATTTTAGCATCCCTAGGCTACAAGAGTTCAGACCCTTGAGTTTTTGGTTGGTACAAAATTGTATGAAGGCAAAATTCAACAAATAGATCCCTGTCCTGTGAATCGTTCACCAATTTATACTTCACAACAACTTCATCATCAATGCGGCTTGCATGACATTCACCAATCACCTAAATAAGGAAATGCAAGAAACATCAGCTTTGTCATAATTTTTTCTTTTTTTCCTTTTAGAAAAGAATAAACTATCACAATATTAACCTTTATGGACATAATGTTAATTGCCCTTTTATATAATGAGGATACAGTCCACGACTATTCAGATTTTGTGAGGAACGCGTTCAGCTTCAGAAAGAGAGCGGAACCTGTGGGTATGAA
This sequence comes from Corchorus olitorius, assembly GCA_001974825.2. NCBI lineage: Eukaryota > Viridiplantae > Streptophyta > Magnoliopsida > Malvales > Malvaceae > Corchorus > Corchorus olitorius. The sequence continues at coordinate 6,358 of AWUE01012824.1, forward strand.
AGAGGAAGTATAGAAAAAGGGGCTAGTACAGGAAAGATGCCAGTGCCAGCCATGACAAGGAGCAAAGAAAGATGGAGACAGTTAAGATAAAGGGAAAGTAGGGAAAGATTCTTCATACTGGAATTGACTGAATGAGAGAGAGAGAGAGAAATGTGACGAGCATAGCAGAAGAAGAGAAAACAAAAGGAAAAGGATGGGAAAAACAAATTGCTGAAATGGAAAATTTTGAACGTTGTGTTCCCTTTCACATGACTGGATTAACAAAGTTAACCAAATCTGTTATATATTTCCTTTGTTTCATATAGCTTTACTCCATAATGATAATGCTAAATTGGAGATTAGGCTTTACATTGCACATTAGAGTAAAGATAGAATTCTAATCCTAATCTGTTTGTTCAGCCATCCAATATCCAGAAAGGATGTAAGCAGAGGAGTCACCTAATGATTTCATATATACCTTAGTAACAATTCTCATAAGAATCTCTTGGTGTTGTTGAGGAAGCTTTGAAATATTTACGACGAGCATAGGAGCCATATTTTCTTTTTCCTGTAACAAAAGCAAAGATTAATCAATGAAAATGCTACAGATGTATTTCTTTTTCAAAGATAAGATTCTGGACTACAGACAATGTGGCACAAACCTTTAAGGGTGCACGTTCAAAGGCCATCTCGATGTATACAATGCAAAAATTCCTAACCATAGGGGTCGCATTAGCATCGATATACATTGTCCATAGTTCTGGCAGTGGTAAACCAATCTCAGGCTGGTGTTTCACTCTCTTGTTCACATGACTCAAGATCTCAAGAACCTAACATGACAAAGCAAGAGAAATATAGCCATTGAGAATGACTAAATATCTACCTTTTACACCATAAATATCGCAAAGTTAAGAGGGGGAAAACACGAAACTTCAACAGCAAAGGCAGATTCATGTAGCATAAGCAGACATTAACAAAGTACGTGCATCAAACAATGGATGGCAGGGGAAATTGGGATGATGGTCTCTCCTTTGAAAACCTAAATAATAATATACACTAAACCACAAAAAGAAAAGGAAAGATCATAATGCCAGAGGAAGCACATTGCAGCAGCTTCCAAATGAGTCTCAAAGTTGCACTAAGCTTGGTTCTAGTGCCCAAGCCTTCTTTTGGCACATGTTTCATTAACAAAACTCTTAATTGGGAGCATGAAGTCTGTATTAGTTGCTTTTGAGTCGTATTCATGTTTCTTTGCGACAAAACCTTAGGTTATCTTTCATTTTAGGTTTCTTGAGTTCTAAGCATCGAGGTATGGTCTTACTTTTCAGTTTCTTCTTCTAAGTAAATAAATATAATGTGATTGAAATACGATAGAGTATCCACTGCCAACAGAGAATCATGAAAATAGCAGAATAAACATGTTTTACTTTCTAGAAAGATAAAGTATAGAAGTAGCGCACAGGAGTAAAATAAATAGTGAGAAAAACAGAATAATCTTCAAACTTGCACAAGTTCACTTTATATAACACAAGAAACCTTTTCAACATATCTGCAAGAATTGTTAGCAAAGAAATTACAAAATCAAGGACCCTTGTATTTGCTTTTTAGAATGCCTAGACCATAATCTATTATGATTCCACAAGCCATGACGCCTTGCACAATGAGTCAAACAAGATGTTTGGTGGGTTCACAAGCAGTCGTCAGATATACTTGGCAATTAAACTACAAAACCAAATTTCTCCAAAACTCTTATTGATGGCCAGAGAAGAAGCCTACCCAAAAATACTAACAGAAACATCACTCAGTCCAGCACTTAATCTCACTGAGCCTAACAAATAAACTAGTAAAGAGCCCACAAATTCAAAGAATTACAGTAAATCATCTCAGATGCAGACAACAGTTATATAAATATATTGAGCGATTGAATTACTGAATAATGACATTAAAATTAATAACATATGTCCAGCAAAGACGTATCAAACTATCTCCAACAAAATATTTTGGTTAGTAAGTTTTAAAAAGATCGGATAGTTAACATTTCATATAACTCCAGCCTCCAAGTCTCAAACTAAAAGAACTGCCGATAGCGAAAGCATAGCAAAAATATATGAATAAAAGAAAATTCAAAGAGAAGAAACACACACACACAAAGAGTAAACGTTTTAACCTTGTTGCGGACGGGTTGCGAAGAAGAGGAAAGAGAGGAAATAGTGAGAGGGAGGAGCTTGGAGAGCAAGGGCTGGAGTTTGGAGTCGTCGCAGAGAGCTAATCTAGTCAACATTCGATCCAACAATTCTTCAGTCTCCGCGTCGGATTTCGGTGCTGCCGCTGCCGCTGCCGCTGGCGTCGTTGATGATTCCGCCATTTTATTTTCTTCGTAAACAAGACACTACCAAATTATAGGCTCAGAGCTCAGTAGAGAAGAGAACGGTCACCGAGTCCGCCTTGGTTTTTTTTTACTTTTTATACCTTTTGAGATTTTTATGAGTAAATTTTATCTTTTTTTTTAAAGTAAATTTTACTCCGAAATTTGATTATTTTTTAATTTGGTCAGTGAAATTGATTCCTCTCAATTAATTCACTCAATTTTTTTTTTCTCACATCTAAACAACTATAATTTGTGAACCCCAATATACATACTTACCCTCTTTTGGTGAATTTTAAGCAATTTTAATTTTTTTTATTAGGGCTAACTTTGGTAATCAAGGGCATGTTAGTGGGTAATTTGGGGCTGTGTTTAGGTTAATTTGGTCATCCATTCCACCGCTTCTTTTTGTTCCTTATATATACCCTGTTTCTTCTTCAAACATTAGCCTCCTCTTTTCTTTTTCTCGGTTTCTTCTTCCCCCTTCTGTTTTTTCTGATTTTTTTTCCTGGCAATTGTGTGTTTTTTGTTTGATTTTGTTTCCTCTTTGTTGGTACCCTCTTCATCCTCTCTTTTATTATGTTTGTTGTTCACTGTTTTGATCCTGTTTTAGTTGTTTTTCTCTTTTCCTGTTTTTGTTTTGGATTGGTTAGTGCATGTGTTTTTTTGTTGTATTCATCGGTGCTGATGTGTTTTGTTTGTGCTTAATTTTTGCAGGTTTTGTGTCATGGATTCTTCTTACAAAAAAAGGGTATGTTTTTGCATGTGTTGTTTTTGCAATAGTCTTTTGCTAGATGAGTGTGATGTTGCATGTTGGTGGAATGTGTTATTTTGGTGTTGATTTTGATGGTTTGCTATGTTTCTTTGGTTGCATGTTGTGTGTTGTTTTGTAGTGTTTTTATTTGCCTTTTTTTTAATATGCTCATGTGGAAATTTTGTTGCAGGGGCCTGTGTAGCTTTTTCATTGTACGTTGGGTAATTTAAGACCGAGTTTGAGGGCTTTTATTGTGGTCAGGGTGGCTCGCATGTGGGATATTGTGCTTCCTGATGATGTGGTTTCTATAAGAAGTGATCTTTTGTTAGTCGATCATGATGTATGTCTTTAAATTTGAGTCAGTTTATGCCTTCTCTTTGCTGATGGATTGTTGTTTTCTGGTTGTTTAGTTTGATGATAGATACTTTTTTATGGCAGGGGAGCACTATGCAGGCGATTTTCCCAAAGGCTGTTACTCGCTGGTTTACTGGAAAAATTGTTGAGGGTTGTGTTTATAAATTTACGAGATTTGACACTGTGAATTGCAGGTTATCTTACCTTGCAATTCCTTCTGACTACATCATTTATTTTAACAGTTCGACTGTTGTTGAAGAGATTTCAGAATCTATTAGTAAGATATTTGGCTGTTTGTTTGATGTGGTTTGATTTTGGTCTAATGATCATTGGAGAATAGTGTGAGGTTTAAATGTTTTTGTTTTTGCAGAGTTTGATTATCCGAGATATTTTTTTCGGTTTGCTGTCATGGAAGATTTGAGGGCTAGGAATGAGAAAAGTAGGGTTTTGACATGTGCCTTCTTATAGATTTCTTAAGGCTTTTCTCAGGTGAGTTTAGGGGAGTTTTCACCTTGGTTATTGTTGTGTATTTCATGCAGATGTTGTTGGAATGTTAACTATTATTGGTTCCAAGACAAGTGTTGATCGCGCTTCCGGAAATTCATCAATGGATAGAAGAGATGTAATGATTAAGTTGCTGAGGTTTGGTATCCTTTACATGCGAATTATTGTTAGTTGACATTTTCTCTTATTTATCACCTTGATTGACTTTGTATTTCTCTGTTGTTTTTTCCCCTGCTTGATTATTGACTTCTTATTTCTCTTTTGTTTTTTTGACTGCTTGGTTGAAGTGATGATGATATCAGGGTTAATTTCTAGGGTCTTCATGTTAGTAGCATTGATGAAGAGTTTCTTATGTCAAGGCCTTCCAATCCCGTGATGGTGATCACAGGTGGAATAGTGAAAGAATACAATAGTATGTATCATAGATTATGCTATGGTTTTTTGATATTTGATTTAGGTAGGTCGCATGTTGACCTTTTGCTTCATGTATAGGTGTCAAATATATCTCGAGCTCTTCTGCAACCAAAATATACATTGACATTGATATTCCAGAGACAGGGCAGCTAAAGCAGAAGTTTGTTTCTTTTGCTGTCATTTCTATGAATTTTTCTGTCTTTTGAAGTCTATATATTGTTGTGATTTTTGTTTTGTTTTTTTGGCAGGTTTGATGGCATTATTCCTCCTGTGAGGTTGTTGACAGCAGATGAGTCAAAGAGCATTGGACCAGTGGCAAAACCAATCGATATGTCTATCGATGAATTGTTTTACTTGTCCCTTGATGAATTAAGAGTTAATTTCCTTGTCTTCTTTTTGTCTTATCTTGAAATTTGAGTATCATATATCGGAATAGGATTTCAGGTATCATGTTTTGTCAAGGCCAAAGGTATAGAATTCAGGCAAGGATTGTGGAAATGGACATTGCAAATGGTTGGTTCTATGAATCATGTCCAAAGTGCAGGGTAAAACTGATGCCTGAGAATGGTAAATTTACATGTAACGATGATGGTATTGTTACCCCTGAGTTTGTGTGAGTATTTTTGCCTGTTTTTTAACATTCGATTAAAGTTTTTCAAACAACTGTAGTTTTTAGTGTTTGCCGATTTTGATTTCAGTGATTCTTTATTTTTCTTCGATAGTATGCAGTTGAAATTGATCATAGAAGATGACACCGCGAGAATTGAGGTGGTTGTGTTTGGTAAGCAAGCTGAGGAATTGGTTGGGCTTCCATTGACAAAGACTGTAGCAAATCAGTGTCTGGACAAGACCAAATTACCTGCCATGGCAAGAGATCCGACCAAGAGTGAAGTCGATTATGTTTTTGTAATAGGTGTCACAGAACAGACATATAAGAGAGGTCTGAAGAAGTTCAAGGTATATTCATATAATGCAAAAGAAAAGAATAATGAACCAGTTGTTTTAGACAAGGGAAAAAAAGTTGTGAATTATTCGGGCAGGGAGGTGATGGAAATTGGTGCCAGTGACAAGGGGAGAGTAAAGGAAGACAACATTGGAGTTGTTTCTGCAGATTATAATGAATCAATGATTGCTCCTGATGCTGTTTCTACTCCACAGCTATCTCGAAATATAAACTCAGGAAAGAGGAGATGAGGGATTAAAAATGAAGAATATAAAATATATAATTTTGTAAACTATATGAATAATATCAGCCCAAGACAAAATTGCCCAATCCAAATAATTCGGTTGGATCCATGAACCATATAATTTTATAAACTATACATAAATGATATGAACCCAATAGAAAATCATAATTTTCTTTTTATATATTTAAAAAAAGAGGATCAATTTTTGCTGAATATAGGTGATAAATTTAGATTTGATAATGCACAAAAGGAGGCCCAATCCGGGCAATTCAATTGGTTCCATGGACTACATAGCTCGAATAATACAAATTTGAATCACGATTCCTTATGCGTGAAAAGTTGGCCTTGGAAATTTTGCAATTAATCATTTATCATCCAAAATACTTTTTTTTAAAAAAATGTTCAATAATTGATTATCCTTAAAAGATTGTTCCTGACTTCATTTCAAAAAAAGTTAATATGGAATAATTAAAAAATAAAATTTATTTTGTTACATTGTTAATTCATCATACAATAAGTCAATATAGGATAGGTAGTTATTTTTACTTCGGCAAATTGGTTCAAAATATTTAATGATCATTATAGTAAATTTAAATTATATATAAATGAAATGGAAAAAATCAAATAAAATCACATGAATTGTACATGATTCTGAATTTATCAGACTGAAAGATCAAATAATATAACAGGTCAAGACAAAACAGCAACAGTAACAATTCAACCGCCCACCTAAGTCCAATAAATTTACAAAACATGTTAGACATGCATATGAATACATTTAAAATTACATGAGGATTCAACAAATGTAATGACATTGGAAAACTCAATGTCTAGAAAGAAACGCAAAACCAAGCAAGCCTCATACACATGAACCAAATTATAGTATAAATACGTCAAAAATAATACAAATCATTATCTGAAAAAAATTGTTTTTCATTTACACTTGCAATTATAAGCAATATCTTAAGCATGTCAGATGGAGATGATCAGGTAAGAATTTCTCCTGCATTTAACATTTTAATTGTATCTTTCATAATTTTATGACTTAAACTATACTTATAACAATTGTCAAAAATTGCAGCAACTGCCTCCAAGGCGAAATTTACCGATGCTTGCTTATAGCATTATCTCAAATCTTGAAGACTTACTACAGCTCAGGTATCCAACTGGATCACTGACATCGAGTGAAAATATACAAGAAAGCCCTACTTTTGCAATTGCTATTAAAGCTATTCTGGCACTTTCACCATGCCAGACTACCCACAATGAAAGAGTCCTAGCAATTGTCAGACAATGGTTACAAATCTCGGATGCAGAATTACCTTCTCCAGATGAAGTAAGTGAAATACTGGAACAACCAAATATACTGAATGAAATCTACGGCAGGGGTTTAGCAAATCATTTCCCACCGGTGTATAACTTGCTCAAACCAACCAGGAGAAGAAAATGCGAGGAGATAAAAACAAATTACAAAAACATAATGATTGAAGGAGAGTTAAGCGATACTATATGCTTTAAGACCTCTCCACTACAAACAGCATGGATGAGTGTCTCTTCCATAGTTCAACCGATATCAGCATCGATGAGGCACAGAATCCAGGTAATGATTGAAGAAGACAATGAAGTCCAAGAAAATCAACAGCAAATACGCCAATCACAACCTGTTACAATCCTCATATATAATGCCAAAGGAATTCTTAGGCCATCATTTCTTCCAACCATTGCAAGAAATATCTCGACATTCAATCCATCCATTGTAATTGTAACCGAAACAAGAGCATGTGTAGGACAAATACATGTCACAACACACTGTTTAAATCAAAGAATTTTGCAATGCATAGATCCCATAAGATATTTAGGAGGTTCTTGCATAATGTATGATGCTACACAGGTAAGTGCAAGAACCCTGAGTGTTACTAGGAGGGATGTAACTTTTAGGTTAAATCATAGGCCATAATCTTGGACCTATTAGATGGTTTTGGTATTGCTCTTAGATTGAGAATTGCTTCTACATTTACTAGGCTTCCACATCCTTGCATGTTTCTTCTGGTTTTGTTTGGTTCAAGGTTTTAATTGTATTCGATTTGTTTTCTTTGTATTCCATGAATTGAATTTTCAATAATCGAATTCAAGGCCTACCATGATGAATATAATGATAGATCAGAGCTTTATACAATTAAATTTTTAGTTTGGTATGAACTATTCTAGATGCAGGGGAGGTTACAGCACTCTAGCAATAGTCAATAGAAATGCAGTGTATTGACAGCGAGATTTTACTTTGTTTCCTATTTTTCTTTTTATGATTAAAGTTTTTTTGGGTTGTAATATCCATTTTAAAGCCTGAGTGAACCATTGATGTGGGCCCAAATAATGAATGATATTTATACAAATTTTATCTTAGTATTGTACTCTTTTGGAATTATTAATGGAAAATGCGATTTTTGTTATTCTTTTTTTATCTGAAATTGTCAAATATGATCAGTCTTTTCATTGCTGCATGGGACACTTGCCTCTAAATTACAATGGCCAATATTGCATGCTACACTATGCTACACTGTACAAAGCAATACCCGAGTATTATTATGTACATATATTATATATTATTTATATATTGGTGAAATCTATAGTGTCATGTAATAAGTTATAAGTCTATTTTCTATCTTCTTCTTTGTGAGACATATTTTCTTAGTAACTAAAGATTGCAAAATGCCTGGAAGAATTCGTGATTACCAAAGCGAGGTTAGAGAAAATTAGCTTTTGTATATATCAATTTTTGATTACTCAATTGTGCATTTATAATAAGCATTTGATGATCTTTCTATCATTCCATCTTATGTAAGCTATTCACTTATGAAAAATATTGGGTCTCTTTCCTTTTTCTCTATTTCTCCTTTTTTTTTGTAAGACTTTGCTCTCTCTGCAGCTTTGGTGCTTGCCCGAAAGACATAATCTCTCGGTTCATGCTCTAAGTATCATCGAGAATCTTGAAGATCAACTTCGAATATCATATCACACTGGTCAATTGACTCAGAGTGAGGAAATTCAACGGGAACTGCTGTTAGAACATGTTGTTAAGGCAATTTTGGCTTTCCCATCGTATAGAACAACCAGAGATGAGAACATTAATCTTATTATAAGAAGTTGGTTGGGTATAACAGATAGAGATCTTCCATCGATTGATGAGACAAGGATCATCTTGCATCAATCAAGTATTTTAACTAAAATCTATAGCCGATGTTTGGCTAACAAAACTCCTCATTTATTTACTCTGTCAAAACCCACACATGAGACAGAATTTGTAACAGCCGAACCAAATTTTACACACATGACCGTTAAGGGTGAAATAGATAGAGTTATATGTGTCAATACAAGATATATATTCAGAGCATGGATTTCAATTTCTGGGAGAATTGATTCTGTTTCGGGTCGTGCAAAGCATAATATACAAATTATGTTGGATGCTTCTAACTCATCGACCTCTCATTCTGCACAGCAAAATCAGATTTCTCTGTCATCTCCACAATCGATGAATATGCTGATATACAACGCCAGAGGAATTACCAGGCCATCTTTCTTTCCTACACTCCATGACTCTCTTACAATACACAGACCTGCAGTGGCTATAGTAACCGAGACTAGACTTAGAGTGAGAATTGAAGAAATAGAAGCTCAATTTGATAATTATAGATTTCTTCACTGCATAAATCCACATGGTTATTTAGGTGGGAGTTGGTTTATATTTGATCAGAATCAATGTTCCGCCAGAATTGTAAATGCAGCAAGGAGAGATATAACTGCTGAAATATCACTTGGTTGATAATAACAGGCATGCATCAGCGTTTAATTTTGTCTATGATTGTATAATTTGTTTGCGCATGTATATTTTCTATCATTGTATCAATTTAAATCTTCTTATGGTGTGTAATTTTTTCTGTTTACCACATCAATTGCTGATTAAGTATATAGTTTTAATCAATAAGAAAAATGACTTATGATGACAGCAATTTATTAATTACTAAATTGTTATGTGTTTGAATTTCTTTATATAATTATTAACAGTGGATAAAAATAATTGCAAATACTAATGAGTCAAATCTACAAACATGAAATCAAAACTTTATGAATGTAACAACAAACATGCGAATCAAACCGACCATAAAGATCCAATAAAATCACGAAACCTGTTAGGCATGCAAGATTCGGGTACAGGACTATAATTGATAACATGAAGGAGCAAATTAACAGTATCCATTCAATTGGATGGTACCAACGAAGTCAAGTGCTAACTCCTTAGTTAGTATCAAACCTCATGGAATTGATCGGCTAATTGCTCAAATTGGTCCCTAATATTTGTAAAAATACTAAAATAAGGGCCTAAACTTCTAATTTGGTTAATTAAATCTCAATTGTTGCAAAATCGGCTCATATCAGTTCCTAGAATCAATTTAAAGTCCCTAACGTTTTGGGATTTATTATGCTGTCAATTTGTATCTTTCCATTGTTTGTTGTCAAGGGAGAAAAATGTCAGACAACATGTTTTACTACACCTCTTATCCTTAGAGCATGGATTACAATTTCATCCATCTTAGATACAGCAAGAACAACAACACAACACAATATCCAAATTATGCTCGATGCAGTAGGTCCAACCACTTCACAAATAGCAAGCACATCATGGGAAGCTGAGGATCATCCCCAACAAAGTAACTCCGCATGTTCAATTGTTATACTTATATACAATGCCAGGGGAATAGCAAGGCCATCATTTACTAGAGCTTCATCAGAACCATTGTAGTTTATAATCCACAAATCATAATTCTGACCGAAACAAGAACATCAATCGGCCAACAATTCTTTGAATCACAATGTGCTAACCACTTAATCTTGCATACCATTGATCCTCTAGGATATTTTGGAGGTTGTTGGATAATGTATAATAGTAGGCAAATTATTACCAGGGTATTAAATACCTCTAGAAGAGACATTACATTCCAGTTACTAAATAAAAGAACATGAACTTTTGCTCTTTGTACAAACGGTCTTAATATTCTAAACACTCTCATCCAATATAGACCTCATACCAATAACAATGCTCATATAGAATACGTGACAAACTTTCAAGCCCCGCGCAGCGAAGCGTGTGGGCATAATTCTAGTAACACATAACAAAGCATAACTAGAGTCTCAAAATCCAAGTCACAAACCTTCATCCATTAACAAAGGGAGTAACTGATACAGAGGCTCCTCAAACCACGTTACTTCTTAGCATGGGCCAAATTAGCCATCTCATCCGTACAACGATTCCCTTCACAACATATATATCGAACATCTACAATCCAATCGCATCTCATCAATTCAAGACAATCACGAACTAGAGTATACCCCGGAGGAGCCAAATCTACTTGGTTATGCAAGAAAAGTACAATCGCTGCAACATCAAATTCCACAATTAGCTTAGCAATCCGCAACTCCTTGGCCAAAACAAGGCCATATCGCACACCCACAGCTCTGCATATAAGCTATTTGTGTTTCCAATATTAATCATTGTATAACCTTTGACCCAATTAGCATGAGAATCACGTAATAAACCCCCTGCAGTGGTATGCCCATCTCCAAACCGAACTGAGCCATCAGAATTCAAAATCTACACCCCTAATGGAGGAACCATCCACTTTCACTCAAGTTTCATTGGTATACTGATGAGTCAATCTTTTGGGGAAAAAAAAGTCAATCTGACCTTTTTCATTTAATGAAATAATGAAAATATGATGTAACAAACATGTCATAAGTCGTACAAATGGTTATCGTGAAACCTAGCCCAAGATATTAGACATATTAATTGGGCCCAAAATATCTCTTAATTTATGGGCTAAAAATCCATTAAGTGATTACTCAACCTTTAAGTATAGTTTGGTTTAATAATATATACACTTCTTTTCAAAATTAGGGTTAAACAAATTGAGAGAAGAGGGAGAACGACCTGAGGATTTACACGTTTTCAATATCTTTTAGTGTTAAGAGGTAAGTTTTAACTACCTTCTATTCTTTTAACCTTTATTACATGCATTAGGAAGGGTTTTAAATTGGGAAAAAAAAAAAAGAGATTTCCGGCCACCAGCCGCCGACCGGCGAGCCTCCGGCCATCATATTGGTATCCAAAGATTCTTATGATCATTAGGAATTCATATAACTTGGAATCGTTCCGTTTTGTTGAGTAAATAAAAAGTTATGACAATTTTAAGTTCCCTAAGTTGAAAACTGATAAGTGCGATAATTCGCATTATTTAGAGCTCATTTAGATTATATTTTGAGTATTTATATTGCACTTTATATTGCTTTTATTGAGATATTCTCACATTTTGTGTTTTTGAGCTTGTAGTTTTAGTTTGGAGTGATTTTAGGGAGAAAATCATAACTTTCTATCCGGAGATCCGTTTGAGGCGATTCAAGTGCCCGTGGAAAGAGGGTTCAAGGCTCTACAACTTTCATTTAGGACTCGAGAGCTAATTTGGACTTGAAGAGAGTGAAAACGATGAAGGAAGTTGAAGACTTGGCGAAATCCTGATGGAGTCCAACTGGGAGCCCGATTACCCCTCAACTGGGGGCCCGGTTGAAACCTAAATTTTCGATAACTCACTGTCCTAACCGGGAGCCCACTTGACCCCCAACCGGGCCCCCGGTTGTGCCTGACGGAAATTATTGTTATTTTTCCCTATTTTCCAATTTAACCCCTGATTAGTCCAAATTAATTTAGGACTTTTTGTATCCCTATAAATACAGACTTTTAGGATTATTTTTACTACTTTTTGCTCATCACAATTATTTTCCTTGTTGGAGAGAAGATTTCCTTGGAGATTGAGACTAAGATTTATTTTCTCTCTTTCTCTTATGTTTCTGTTCTTCAATAAAATTATTCTTGTGTTTTTATTCATGATGATGAGTAACTAATTTCTTAATTAGGGTTTAAGGTGTAGCCAATTGGGAATTATTGCTTGATTAATGAATTGAATTGTTTTTCTTTCAAGTTAGATTTATTTTCCTTGTTCTTCATGAGATTTATATGCCTGATCAACATATAGATTGTTTTAGAGATTGTGTGATGTACTGACAGGAGAAACATAATCTGTGCACTAGGAAAATAGACAAATTAGGCTAGATCAGACATGAATCTTAGGCTAATTTGATAGGTGAATAATTACTTGTTCTTAATGAATCTAGTTAATTAGGTTGACATCGACGGATAGTGAATCTAATTAGTTAGGTATTCCTGTGTAGACTTGACGGAGCACATAGGTAATTAAGTGTAATTCTATTCTAATTTAGCATCAATTTAATTCATAGGTTAGGTAGTAATTTCCCAATTAGGTGAAACCTGAAGCCCTAAGCTTTCCAATTATTGTCTTCACCACTTATTTTATTCTCTGCTTTTATAATTTAATTGCTCTTAGTTTTTAATTGTCTTGATAATTTCTCATAATTTCCTTCTTTGATAGAATTAATTATAATAGGGATTAATTGTTCTCTGTGGGTTCGACACCTGGATTACTCTAGGATTTTATTACTTCAACTGACTCTGTGCACTTGCAGATTTGGTTCATCAAGTTATGATCGGTTGGTCTACTTTTCTTGCCGGAATCCAGTAAACTGGAGGCCTTTAGAGGTCGAACATATGGGGGGATTGTAGAATGTTTGCTCTGTCCATTGGTACCGTTTAGGCCTCTATAGGTGTTTTGAGGTGAGAGAATCGAAGCTTCAAAAATAAGGATGCAACCGGGTAGGGTACCTGCGAATTTTTAGGTACCCGTACCCTAATTCTATTATTTTTTATGGTACCAGAATGCTATAACTACCCGGTTATTTTTTAAAATCACTACCCGTACCCCACCCGTATAAATATCAACTACCCGTTAAATCAGAGTTACCATAAATCGCTAATCAATCTACGATCTGCGAATTGGATCGCACGATCCCAATCGGGGATCGTTGGCGATCCAATTCCATAACTTCAACGATCCCTCCCAAATTCTCTAAACCATACCTTGTTTTTTTTGTAGAAAAGGAAAGACAGAGAAAGAAAGAATCTTACCGTCAAGGCCATCGTGAATCTATCGGTGTCGTGCCGTCTGTACTCCAAGTAATCCCAATCCAATACTGAAATAAGATGAATTAGCGGAGGAAGAAGTAGGGGACGATTCTATCTCCGCCTTTGTTTGAGCCAATTTTGATGAATGCCCTTCCGCTTTCTATTCAAAACCCGAGATCAGATTAACAGTCAAGGTAAAAGGCGAGTGAAGGTTGTACTCTGTCGTGAGTCGAATCTGTTTTTTTGGGTTTATTTTTGAAGTGCTGTGTTATATTTTACCTAATATATATATATATATATATATATATATATTTGATAAATCTATTTTACCTAATATATATTGCACTTGGAGATGAGACCCATTAAAATTTAATAACTTTAACATATATTTGATTGACTTAGCCGGCAATGAATTTAGATTTTAGGCTTTAAAGCCCATTAAATAATTAAAAACCAATATATGTATCGTATTTTACTAAATAATCAAAGAAAAGAATACTAAAAAACCTAATTGAGTTTATTAGTTTGACTTTGAGCCGTATAGTCTTTCCAACTTTTTTTTGCAAAATAGTCATGGCTTTCGGTAAGAGAAATTCCCAGGCCAATTTTTCACCGGTTGAAAACCTTGAAGATGATGACACAATGATACCTGAATATGAAAATTATTCCAATAGTGATGATGACGGTATTGAAGATCTTGAAGCCTTTGATACAAATACAAAACCTACTGGTCAAACTGTTCGTGAATCTAACGTAACAAACCAATCAAACTCAACTGCCAAACCTTTGTTAGATGAAGTTATTATGAAAGGTGTTCCGGATGTTAAAAACCCAGGAGGTGCAAAACTTTGGGAGTGTAAGCATTGCAGGAACACTTTCACCAGCACTTAAACTCGGATTCATTCACACTTTTTTGGTGCTTCTGCTGGGAAAAAATCTAATGTTAAAAGATGCCCTGCTTTGTTGGGTAATCATGCGGAATTTGAAAGGATTCGCAGGAAAGTTGAAGAAGCTGAGAAAGATGGTATGTCACATTCTTTAAAGAATTCAAAGTTGACGGACCGTGGGCCAAAAGCGAAAGGGCTAATAGCAGATGCATTCCACAACATGGATTACCATCAAGTTGATAAGGAGATTGTCACTGCCTTATGTGCTAACGGTATAGCTTTTAATGTTCTTAGAAATCCTCAATTTTGTAGGATGATAAGTGTTATTAATAATGCACCAAAAGGTTACAAACCACCGTCTTTTGAAAAAGTCAGAACTTTTTTATTGGATGATGTAAAAACTAGTGTTAAGAAGGAACTAATGCCTGTGAAAGATACCTGGTATACTGGAGGAGTGTCTATTGTTTCTGATGGTTGGTCCAATGTGAAGAAAGAGCCTTTAATCAATATTTTGGCCGTAAATAGTCGTGGGGCGATATTTTTTATATGCTGAAAATTGTGTTGGGGTTGAAAAAAACAGGTACAAAAATTGCTCAATTATTACTGAAAGCTATTGATGAGGTGGGGTCTTCTAATGTCATCCAAGTTGTCACAGAGAATGCAGCAAATTGCAAGTTAGCTGGAGAAGAGGTTTCAAAGGTATATTCCCATATTTTTTGGTCTCCTTGTGTAGTTCATACTTTGAATTTGATATTTAAGGACTTAGCACGCACATTTGAATGGTTTAATGATACATATACAAAGGGCAAGAGCATCGTCAAGTACTTTGTTAATCATTCGCATGCTTTGGCAATTTTTTTAAAAAATTCAAAGTTGGAACTTTTAAAGGTTGCAAAGACAAGATTTGCCTCTCATTATATCATGCTTCAAAGACTTGTTAAAGTTAGAGAAGCCTTAGCTACTACTGTTGTACTCAATTCATGGAAAGAGTGGATGAAAAATGGTGACCATGCTACGAAACAACTGGGTGCACTGGTAACTGAATACATTAGTAGCGATGACTTTTGGGATGAGGTGCATAGTTTGTTAGCTATTACAAAACCAATTTATAAATTAATTAGGTTTTGTGATAAGGATGGTCCAATTATGGGTGAAATATATGAAGGGATGGATAATATGCTTGGGGAGATCAAGAATGCCATGAGGGAATAATAAATATGGTGATGTATGAAAGGATTGAAAAGATAGTGATTGATAGATGGGCAAAAATGAACTTTGCAGTGCATAGTCTTGGATTTGCTTTGTGTCCTAAATTTTATGATCCTAGTTACCTTAATACTCCAGCACCTGGAGGGATGGCTAGAAAGAGACCGAATGAAGATAAAGAAGTAATGTCTGGGGTTCTGAAAGCATTTGAGAAAATGTCTTCTTGTCCTCAAGAGGCAAAGGTGTTGCGTAAGCAGTATTCTGATTTTCACATGCGTAAAGGGCTTTTTGGTTCATCTAGTGCTATTATAGATGCAGTGACTATGGATGCAATTGAATGGTGGGGAATGTATGGATCAGAAGCTCCAGAGTTGGCTGAAGTTGCTATGAAAATTTTATCGCAATCGATAACCACATCCTCTGCTGAAAGAAATTGGAGCACCTATTCATATATCCACAATGTCAAAAGAAATAGGTAATTTCTTTTACTTGTTCATGATGTTATAACTTATTTTAGTATTTGACCTATAACTTTTTCTTTTTTTTTTATACAAATTAACAATCAGGTTGAACTCAACTGGAGCCGATATGTTGGTATTCATTCACTCCAACATCAGATTGTTAGGAAGATTCCAAGAAAATTATAAAGAAGGGCCTTTCAAAAAGTGGGATGTTGATCCAGAGGATGCATTGATTGATGATTCTCATGTTAGATTGGAGGATATGCGGTGACCATCTTTAGATGATGATAATGTTGGCGAGGAAACCTTTGGCCATGAAGACATGCAACAAGAAGAAGACACGCTAAATGCAAGGATTGGGTCTGACTCAGGAAATAAGAAACGAATGTCTTCTTCAACAAGTGGAAGTGGAACTTCTAGTTCACAACCTCGAAAAAGGAAACAATCCAACATTTCCACTTTCATGCGACAAGGATCATCTTCTTCTAAACGCATTTGATTTATCACTTTAAATTTCTTATTTCTTATATTATGAGCATTGGATTTTATGTTATGAATTTTATGTTATGAGACACTTTTTTTTTCATTGACGTTGAGAAATTATGCTAGAGATATTAAACTTTTTATTGATATTTGTTATTAAATTATCTAATTTTTATTATTATGATGTTTTATATGTATATATATGTGTATATATAAAACATGTTCCCAAAAAGCGTTCCGCGTTCCGATTAATAGAATTTCGTTCCGAATAAGCGATCCATTATTTTTATCGATCCGAATTCCATAAAAGTAATGATCCGCGATCCGGTTTTCGTTCCGCGATCCGAATCGTTCCGCGTTCCAGGTAACACTGCGTTAAATACCCTAACCCGATAAAAAACCCGAATATTTTTTTGCTTTATAATTAAATGATAGTAAATATATTAAAATTAAATGAATAAATTAAAATTAGCTTGTATAATTGTAAAAAAAAAGTTAAAAATTATATTTTTAATAATAAACAAATTTTAATTAGGTTAATTAGGAGTCATTTTTAAATAAAAATATAATATATAAATAAAATTTTAATATTAAAATATAATTAATTGGTAACCGGGTTCGGGTAGTAGGTACCCTAAGGTCACAACCCGTACCCTACCCAAACCCGTCATGGGTACTAAAATCACTACTCGTACCCTACCCTAACCCTATACAATACCCTAAGCCTACTTAACCTGGTTGGGTAGTAGACAATAGGGTACTCCATGGACAAATCTGGAAATTCCAGATTTGTCCCATCAGCGAAGCATTTTTGAATAGGGTACCCGGTTAAGTAATATGGAAATTCCAGATTTGTTCATGGAGAAGATGAACAGTGATGGGCGATGCCCACTCTCGGCCAAAAATTGCATTGGAAAGTGTAGTTCACCCCTAGGTCTTTTTGAAGTAAAATTTGGGGGATTTGCTCAACAAAATATTTCCGATTTTCTAGAATTTTTATACTATAATTTTTTAGATTTCAAATTATTTTATACACATTATTCTTTTTGGAAAAAAATGATTGAGAGAGTGTGTCTTAATTTTAAAGAGTTAGATTCTGAAATTTTAGGGAAAATTATATTCTAATATCAGTACTATTTTTATGTTTTTAAAATGGAGTTCCACTCTCTTGAAATTTCGAAACATACTTTCAACGGTTATTTTTAGATAGTAAAAGTGGGTGGAATGTGGGAAACTTTGAAGATGAGTTTTCTAAATGTTTTGAGAAGAAATTTTCGGTGATTCTTCAGTGTAGTTTAAGATTGGTTGGAGGGTAGATTGAACATGCATAATTATTGTGTATATATTCCGTTTCTAACAGATAGTTATAACATTGCTAGGATCGTGATTGTTATTATCTTGTTGTGGGCTTTGTGTTGTGATTGTCTTGCTAATTAGGTAAGTTTCCGAACCAATCTGGTTATTTTCAAAATGATTGGTTTTAACTGGTTAAATCGTTTTATAATCGGTTTTGCTATAATTGATGTTTTGTTGTTTTGAACTATTAAAATGGTTTCGTAAAATGGGTCAAGCATGAAAGGTATTATTGAGAACTATGGTATTGTGAATTGATTTGGAATTGTGAAAGTTTGTTTTGGGGACTTTGATGGCTGCATAGTGGACCCCTGTCTCACGGGGTTAAACTGATGATGGTTCCAGAATCTATAATTACCGTACGGTTGAAACATTGTGTATCGTGATATCATGGAGTGTGACGGCCTGAAAAGAACTCTATTGAAATGTTTTAAGTGTTGATTGTGATTGGGAAATTGATTGTGAGTTATTATTTTGCTAAAGATTGTGATTTAAGTAAATGGTTTCAATGCTTGATCCAGTTAGTTGGGTTTTGTTACTTACTAGGCTCTTTAGCTCATTATGTGGTTATTGTGTATTTCAAGTATTGAGGATTGAGCACTGGGGTGCATTTGGGAGAGTGCGCTAGGACAAATAAGTTAGACATTGAATTTCATTTATGATACTAAACTACTTCCGCTGTCGTTTATGTTTATTGTTGGGATTGTAAGACCAATTTTGGTTTAAGAGGGTTTAAAGATTTTAGACTTTTAAACTTGTTGGATTGTATGTTGGCCTTATATGCTCATGAATTTCTCTTCATGAGTGTGTGGCGTTGTCGTGTTTCGGCCTTGCGGGTTCGGGGCGTGACAATTATATCACTCATATTTCATCTTACACGTTATATACCACATAAATGACTATATTACTCATTCTTCAATTCTTTAATTCTTGGCCTATATTAATATATTTTTAAGTCAGATTTTGATCCATCACTTCTTCAATTCTTCCATTTTTTCTTTACCACGTCAATGCCACAGAAATGTTTAATTGTGATACTCAAAAGTAGAAGTAATGTTATAATTGTTAGCAGTTTTAGCATGTGGATGTCTTACATTCCAAATTGGAAAGAAGTGTTAGTATTATTTAATTTTGGTTTTGTATTTTTCATAAAGATTATGATTGATTAAATACTTAACCAAAGAGCTGTGTTTATAATTAAATACTTTTTTTATCGAAGAGACGTACACATTCATTGTTATATATACCAAATCCTACATAACCATTTTCACTCCTCTAATGCAAGAGTTTCTTGACTTTGTTGTATCCTACAGAAAATAACTTTCTTTAAGAAAGTGATCCGTCACACTTTACAGATGTTTATAATTCTTTCTTAATCACGTTTCTTAATTTCTCAAACACATTAATTTCTAACAATTTAAAGGGATTTATTACGGCAACTTCAAATTTTGCCATTGTTGGTATTCCTACCACAGCTGTTGCAATTGATCTTGAATCAAGCATGAAGATCAATTTACAGATTCAAGATGTTATTAAGATTGATCGTTTCAATGGGACAAACTATACAAGATGGAAAGACAAAATGGTCTTGATCCAAATCTGCCTCATATACCAGAAGCCATCGATGAAGTTCACAATGCAAGAGCAAAGCGTAACAAAGACAATCTAGTTTGTCGTGGCTACATCCTCAACTCAGTGTCTGATAGGTTGTATGATCTCTACCGCAATATGCATTCTCCAAGAGAGATATGGGACACACTTGAGAACAAATATAAGAATGAGAAAAGGGGTACATATATATATTTGGCTTTGAAATATTTTGAATTCTCCATGATTGAAGACAAGCCTATTATGGGTCAAGTATATGAGATGCAAATTCTGGTTTTGAAAATCAATGAATTAAAAATCAAACTTCCAGATGCTTTGCAAATTAGTGTAATACTTTCAAAACTACCACCATCATGGAATAATTACAAAAAGAAGATGCATCATTCTAAAAACGTTCTTACTAATGAAGAATTTCAAACACACATATAAATAGAATCTGAAACTCGTGCTAGAGATGCACAATTTCTTGGTGAAGATTTTTAGTTCCAAAGTTAATTATGTTAGTGGGAAAAAATCTGGAAAATCATCTTCTGCAAAATCTCAGAACAGATTCAAGCCTTAGAAGAGAGGTTTCAAGAAATCTGCTAGCAACAAGTACTCCATGTGTTTTCATTGTGGCAAGAAAGGGCATTTCATCAAAGATTTTAGATTCAAGAAGGTTGGAATCAAACATGTTTCTAGTTCAGAACAAAATCCCAATCTTGTTGAACAAGAAGTTGTTATGGTGATTGGTATCCAAATTGGAATGGTCATTGAAATCAATATGGCTGCTGCTGGAAAATCAACCGATTGGTGGTTGGATTTAGGTGCAACAATACTTGTTTGGAACAATAAAAAGCAGTTTAAAACCTATGAAAAATCCAAGAATGTTGAAAACGTTATGATAGGGAATCATGGTACTTGACTCTCATAAAAAGTTAGGACCAAAACGAATTAAAAGTATTTGTGTTGGTTATGCTCAAAATTCAAAAGCATATAGACTCAATTTAAGTTCACAAATACAATTGTAGAGTCTATACATGTTGAATTTTTTGAAGACAAATTTATTAATGATATTTTTAATTCTGAAAATGAAATTAAAAAGGAAGAGAAACAAGTTGAAAACACTACTACTCTTGGCAAAAGAAAAGATCATGATGATTTAATTGTTTATGAGCGAAGCTGGAGTCAAAGAGTAAGGAAAGGGAAAAAAAAAATCTTACCTCCAGATTTTGTTTCTCCCGATTCTATCATCTTTTTGGTAGAAGAAAGTACAACCAAAGTTATGATCAATAGGACACCATTTCTACTAAATTTAGAAGTAAGATCCAAATACACATAGTGAAGCTATGGCTTCAAGAGACGTAGCTTTTTGGAAAGAGGCTATAAATGATGAGATGAATTCTATTATGTCTAATAATACATGGGTCGTAGTAGATTTACCTATTGGTTCTAAACCAATCGGATGTAATGGGTATTTAAAAGGAAATACAATACAAATGGTTCAATGGACTTATAAAGCAAGAGTAGTTGCTAAAGGTTTTACACAAAAGGAGTGTATAGATTATTTTGATACATATTCTCCCGTAGCAAGGATAATATCTATATGTGTTCTCTGGGCATTGGCCTTGATATACAAGTTAACACGTACATCAAATGGATGTCAAAACGGCATTTCTAAATGGTGACTTAAAGGAAGAAGTATATATGGAAACCCGAAGAATTTATTCTTCCCGGAAATGAACATAAAGTTTGTAGGTTAATTAAGTCACTACATGGGTTGAAACAAGCACCCAAATCAAACATAATGTTGCCGACAAGTGTATCTATTCAAAGTTCATTAAAGATTATGGAGTAATAATATGTCTATATGTAGATGATATGCTAATTGTACCTACAAATTTATATGATTGGCATAGTCGAAACCAAAAAATATCGTACCTCTATCTTTCAAATGAATTAAAAGACATGAGGATGGCTTTGTTCTTAATCAAATCATTATATTGAAAAATTACTTAATAAGTTCTCATATTTTAATATAAACGAACGTAATACTCCATATGATACAAGTTTTAAATTGATCGAAAATTATGGTCAAATAGTTACACAATTAAAATTTGCTGGTGTTATTGGAAGCATTATGTATGCTATGTATTGTACTAGGCCAAATATTGGTTTTGTCGTGTGCAAACTTTCGTGGTATACAAGTAAATCTAGTGTCAGCCATTAGAAAGCTATCAAAAGTGTTCTTAGATATCTTAAAAGAACAAAAGACTATGAGTTGTATTATTCAAGTTATGATACTGTTTTGGAATGGTATAGCGATGCAAGTTGGATTACTAGTATAAATCACAATAAATCAACTTCAGGTTGGATGTTTACTTTGGGTGTTGGTGCAATTAGTTGGGGCATTCAAGAAACAATCTTTCATCTCTCATTTCATAATGGAATCTGAATTTATTTCGCTAGCTTCGACGGGCAAGGAAGCGAAATGACTAACAAATAAATTAATGGATATAGAGTTGTGGCCACGATCGATGACAGCCATTTCCTTGTATTGCCATAGTGAAGCTACTAGAGCATATAGTAAAATATATAACGGAAAATCTAGACGTAAAAGTTTAAGACATGATTATATAAGAAAGTTGATCATCAATGGGGTAATTGTCATAGTTTATGTAAAGTCCGCAAACAATCTAGCGGATCCTTTTACCAAGGCGCTACCTCAAAATTTGGTAAGAAGAACCACAAATGGAGTGGCTTTAAAATCTTTACCATAACATACCTAAAATGTGTCGAAACGTGCGGGTCCTGGAACGCTTTGACTTGAACAATTGGAGTCGCTACTAAACAAAATTTTAGGTGTGATTAATCACTTATCTACCATTAAAACCTAGTTGGGTCGCATGCTTGGCGAAGGACCTGACTAAGCCTACTGGTCCAGTCTTTCAATCTAAATCTAGGTTTGGGAGTCAATTACGTTCAGGGAAGGATCATCACTCCTGAGACGCCCATCAAACGACGGTACCATTATTTTAACTAGATTCTATGTGGGTCAAAATAAAAATTGATTGCTTTTATCCTAATCTTGCTTATTGAAAAAAAAATTGTTTCTTTAAAAAAAATCAAAATAAAAAGATAAGTGTATAATTAAATGAAGAAATAAATAATAGGTAAATAAAAAAAGATAAATAGATAATAGCAAAATAGTAAATAAATTGATAAATAGTAAATAAATAAATAAATAAATAGATAAATAGTAAATGAATAAATAATAGATAAATAGCTCTAATTTAAAAAATCTTTTTTTTGGCTCTTTTTATGTCTTTTCCTAATTAATGCATTTAAATGATAAATGCAATATCAAAATTATTAGATCAATTCGTGTAGTCCCAGGTTATTGAAAGTTCTTTTTGAGATATATGCACGAAACTCCGAAGCATCTCGAAAAAAATCTTCTCATCCTCTGAGACATTCAGCGAGTCCCGAAAACTCGATCACTTGTTGAAAGCCCCTTCTTTGGAAGGCTACGGTTATCGATTACTTAGTGGTATGCGACAATTAATAAACAACAATTAAATGGCATTAATAAATATGAATGCATATGAAATAATCTAAACTATTCCTAATTGGCTCTGGCTCTAATTAAATCTAATTAACTCTAATTAAAATATAATGTAACCAATTATTGAGAAATTAAAATTAATGCTAAGTTGATTATGAAGTTAAACCATTAATTTAACCATTTATAAACCTAATCGTATGAATTAAAACTAAACAAACTCTTAATTGCATAAAGAACAAACTGTTACATACCCAAATGAACATATTAAAAATCCAACAGTGACCAGATTGAATGAAATCTCAAATTACATTAAAGATTAGGGACCAATACGCATGAATAGAATAACAGTTACATAAATCTGAAATAAAATAAGAAATTGAACAGAATAAATAAAAGATACTAGATCCGACTGACAAGTAACAGAACATGTGAATAAATTTTTTTCATTAAACAACACATATCAAAGGTCTACATCAAAAAACGGGAAAAAAAAGCCATAAAAAGGGATTTTACTAACTGGATAAAAAGTTGGTCACAGATGAATTTCCACATACTAGATTTCGAGATGCGTGCTCTTTTTCACGTTTCAATTCTTCCCTCTCTTTTCTTTGTACTTTCTGACCTCTCCCTTCACTCTTCTTCCTTTGCTTTTCATTCTTTCACCTCGAAATTAACAAAACCTTTCTCTCTTTCTTATTCTCTTTTCTGCAGAAGTATTTTCGCCAGAGCCAATTTCTTAATCCAACGAAAATCCTTTTTTTTCTAGCCAACCCCCTTTTCCTTCTATTTCTTCCCCTTTTGAAGCTTAAAGAGTTTCATTCTTCCGAGATATTTTCTCCAATTGGACATTGAATTCCCTCTTTTTTAAACAACAAACCAACTCTTCTTTTTATCCTTTTCACCCTTTTTAAATTTCCCTTGGCCATTATCCTAATTTAAATTCAAAACAAAGCTTTTGTGTCTCACTTGGGCTTGGACTTAAAAAACAAATAAGCCCAATACCATAAATCTGTAAAATATGAAGCCCAACTTGGACTAAAACCATGGGCTTGTCCCAAAACTAATTAACCCAAATTTGGTGTCTACAGTTGCCCCTCTTTGTGGACTTTTTGAAAGACATAAAGACATTCTTTTCATATTTCTGGATGAATAAGAAGTACACAAAGACGTAGACACCGTCATGCTCGAACTCTTTTGCTTCTTTCTGCTCCTTTCTCTTCAATTTGAGGTTGACTCCGAAAAGACTAACTAAACAAGGACTAATCCGAGGTCAATTTGAAAACTGAAGAAGAAGACCATGCCATGGTCAACTTTGAGGATCAACTTAAGTCACCTTAAACGTCTTAATTAATCAAACTGGATCATTTAAGGTTTATCTTGATCACTGAAACTGGACCACTTTGAGATCATCTCTGATCATTGAAAACTTATTGGATTGACCGCACTTGATCGTTTGAAAAATCGACTCTGATCATTTAAAACTTTCTGGGATGACCGCATTGGATCATTTGGGGATCAACTCTGATCATTGAAAACTTCTAGGACGACCGCACTCGATCATTTAAAAACCGACTCTGAACATTGAAAACTTCTTGGAACAACCGCACTAGATTATTTGGGGCTCAACTTTGATCACTGAAAAGATCACTGAAAACTTCTTGGAACGACCGCACTAGATCATTTGGGGATCAACTCTAATCATTGAAAACTTCTTAGAACGACCGCACTGGATCATTTGGGGATCAACTCTGATCATTGAAAACTTCTGTGAATGACCGCATAAGGTCATCTTCTGATCAACATAGATCTCTGAAAACTTCTATGAACGACCGCGCAGGGTCATTTTCTGGTCAACTTAGATCTCTGAAAATTTAGAAAGATCGCACTGGATCGCCTGAAGGTGAACTTTCTGAAAAGACCGCACTGGATCACTTTAAACACCTGTTTCTCAAAACAAATCATGCTTTGATGAAAGTTAAGATGTATGATTATGCAAATGCAATGACAATGCATGTTGATGCATGATGCAATACTAGACACTGTTCATGATATGCTTTTGAGTTTCATTTGGTTAAAGGTCCCAATTTCTTGACTGCATTTCTTTAAATTCCTTAATTACTGCCCATCTTAATTTGCATGTCTGTTCCTAATTCCTTTGTCTTTGTTCTTTTCGCCTTGCCCCAACTCATTTCCTTTGCATTTCTTGCCCCAACTATCAAATCATAGATGCGGAATTCCTCTCCCTTCTCTTTTTGCCCCAAGTGAACACTTATTCCTTTTACCCCATAACGGAGCATATTCAGAACAATTCCATGCAAGTTTTTTTATGATTTTGATTTTAAAAGAAAACCAATATTTGTTTTTACAAAATGCAATCATTTAGAAAGAAGCAAAACAGAGATATTTTATTAATAAGCAAAGAATATATATATATATAAGAAGACATATATATATATATATAAGAAAACATATGTACAGAGAAAGATTCCATACATAAACATAGCAAAAAAAATTTTAGAAAGATAGAACCTCATGATGATGAATACTCCGACGACGATATAGAGACGTTGCCGAAGATTTCAAATTTTAGTGTTACTGTTTCTAACTCAAACTGGACCAGAACCTCATCCTTTTGACCTTAAGAGATGCTCTTTTGAAACTCTCTTTTCTCTGCCAACTATGCCTTTCCATGCTTCACTTGAGCCGCATTTTGCGGGTTTTCCACTCAAGTTTCCCCTTTTTCCAAACTTCACTTGAGCCGCCCTTTTCGGGGTTTCAACTCAAATGACCCTGATTGGGTCCAAGCCGCCTTTTGCGGGTTTTTGAACTTGAACCCCTCCTTTTATTCCTTTCTTTTTTTCTAACCTCTTTTTTTTTGGAAAGTTTTTCTTTTTCATTTTTCTCTTTTTTTGGGAACTTCAGGCATAATATTTCTTTACCGCATCTGCATTGACGGGTTTAGATAACACATCCCAATCCATTTCTTGCAAAATCAATGCTCCGCCAGAAAAAAGCTTACTTTACCACATACAGACCCTCCCAATTTGGTGACCATTTGCGCCTTGGATCACGTTGCTCTAATATGAACTTCTTAAGCACCAAATCTATTTTTTTAAAGTGCCTTGGGCATACCTTCTTATTAAATGCCCGCTCCATCCTCTTTTGATACATCTGACTGTGGCAAAGAGCCGTTAGCCTTTTCTCATCAATCAAATTCAACTGGTCATATCTCTCTTGAAACCATTCAGCACCATCCAATTTGATTTCTCTATAAACCTTAAGGAGGGTATCTCAACCTCAAATTGGTACCATGATCGAACCAAAATTAACCCTATTTTTATGATCATTTTCTTATGCTTTTTGGTATTTTTATGTATCTCCAAATGACTTAAATTCAACTTCAATGGACTTCATATCTTCAAGATGTGTTCGAAAAAAGCCCATGAGTGTCTCCTTAAACTTCTTGGCTCTTGATCTTGTCATTGGACCTTCAGGCAAGCTCAATGGATCGATTGGCTTCTTATTAAGCTTTGGTGCAAGTCCATCTCGATCTCCATAGTCTCCTTGCATCTTCAAGCCTCCATGTATCCCATGCACATCCTTTCCTTGCTCTTCATGCATATCGTCAAGTCCATAATAAGCCTTGGACGCATCAAGTGGGGCCCACTTTCTTTAATTTATTGCTATTTCCAAGATATTTCTTTTGTTTTTATATTACTAACTCTTCTTCTTTTCCTTATTTTTCTTTATCTTCTTCTTCCTCTCTCTGCATTTCTTATTCCATTTTCACATTGCATGTAGTAATCCATTCGGCAACATTTTCGAGATTAAGGATAGCATTTGATTATGGATGAAGTGGGACTCTATTGGTATTGGACGGTTTCTGTGGGAAAAATATGAGATGCTCAATCAGTTCTTCAAAGTTGAACGAAAAAAGAGGGGTGATTGCTTGTCAAAAAGGGTTTGTACTAGTTTTACCAGAAACAGTTCGTTTATCAAAATATGGGGGCAGATGTCCAACTATAGCAAAGCAAGGTTTCATAGCTTGTATGGTCATATTAGGGATTTGTTAAATGTGGAGGTTGATAAGAACCTTTTAAAAGCGGCCATATACTTTTGGGATATCTCGTATCGGTGCTTTGTATTTAATGAGGTGAATATGACCCCGACTGTTGAGGAATACTTATGTTGTAAACCAAAGCTCAACCGGATGGGAAGGTATATTGGCCGCCAAAGAGTTCCACTTAGGATAGTAATTTAGCCAAAATACTAAGCAAAAAGGTAGAGGAAGTCAGGGGGACAATCAGATGAAAGGAAATTGGGTTACAGCTACATACCTCATAAAATTTGCCGAGGATAACTTGCAACATGGTAAAACGTTGGGCGCCTTTGCACTGCTCATATACGACCTAGTGTTGATTCCAATGGAATTAAGGTATGTGAACGAATTAATTCCCTTTTTGCCTCCTAAACTTCTACGATTTTGATGTTTTGCCCCCTAAACTTGCAATTTGGAACTTTTTTGTCCCTCTCAAACGATATTGCTGATGTGGCAATGCCACGTCGGACCAAAACGCCACGTGGCAAGGCCACATCAGATCAAGAAACTGACATGGCATTGCCACGTATGCAATATCGTTTGAGAGGGACTAAAATGGCTCCAAATTGCAAGTTCAAAGGGCAAAATGTCCAAAATTAAAGTTTAGGGGGCAAAACGTCAAAATTGTACAAGTTCATGGGACAAAAAGGGGACTAAGTTGTATGTGAACAGTGCGACCATTGACTTATTTGAGCAAATGGTTCATGGAGCAGACCCATCAGCTACAGTGGTGGCAAAAAATTATAATCTCATTGAATCACTGTAGAAAAGAATGAGAAGGTTGCTTCAAGGGGTATGCCTAATTGCTTAGCTTGTGGTTCTGAAGCCATTTTTGGGATGTGAAATGCTACCGTTTTGTCATCTTCAGCCCCTAAAAAGGCCAATCCAAAAGTATAACGACAGTAATTGGCTACCGCAGAAGACAGTTAATCAATAGATTGAATGGTTTCGAGTCTTACAATCAGGAGGTCCGGATTGCAAAGCTAAGCTCATGGGATTGCAACCAACACGATACCTAAGTGATGAAGAACCATGGCTTCCATTAGTTAGCCTTACAAGAGCCACCAGTCACTCACATCTTCTGGTACGAAGGCAACTCTAGTATCCATAGTATATTCACCTTACGGGCTCAATAGCATCGATTTTGAGTTCAAGACTAACACGAATAAGCTTTTGGCAAAAGAGTTAGTTCAGAAGTACAAGAATGCTCATTGGATAAGTGGGGATGGTCGGTCGTTTAGAAATAATAAAAATAATTCCTAACTTAAGCCTTTAGCTATCAATTATAAAATAATAGTAACTAGTGGTAAGTCAGAGTCGAACCCACAAAGAATAAGGTTAAAACTAAAGAAATAAGGGAATCGGCTTAACAAAGAAAACATATTAGAAGCAGAGAAAATAAAGAAAACTAACCAAATAAAATAAAAGAAAGCAAATAAAAATAAAATTAAAACTCCCTTTTTGGGATATCTCGTATCGGTGCTTTGTATTTAATGAGGTGAATATGACCCCGACTGTTGAGGAATACTTATGTTGTAAACTAAAGCTCAACCGGATGGGAAGGTATATTGGCCGCCAAAGAGTTCCGCTTAGGATTGTAATTTAGCAAAAATACTAGGCAAAAAGGTAGAGGAAGTCAGGGGGACAATCAGATGAAAGGAAAGTGGGTTACAGCTACTTACCTCATAAAATTTGCCGAGGATAACTTGCAACATGGTAAAACGTTGGGCTCCCTTGCACTGCTCATATACGACCTAGTGTTGATTCCGATGGAATTAAGGTAAGTGAACGACTTAATGCCCCTTTTGCCTCCTAAACTTCTACGATTTTGACGTCTTGCCCCTAAACTTGCAATTTGGAACTTTTTTATCCCTCTCAAACGATATTGCTGATGTGGCAATGCCACGTCGGACCAAAACGCCACGTGGCAAGGCCACATCAGATCAAGAAACTGACATGGCATTGCCACATATGCAATATCGTTTGAGAGGGACTAAAATGGCTCCGAATTGCAAGTTCAAAGGGCAAAATGTCCAAAATTAAAGTTTAGGGGGCAAAACGTCAAAATTGTACAAGTTCATGGGACAAAAAGGGGACTAAGTTGTATGTGAACAGTGCGACCATTGACTTATTTGAGCAAGTGGTTCATGGAGTAGATCCATCGGCTACAGTGGTGGCAGAAATTATAATCTCATTGAATCACTGCAGAAAAGAATGAGAAGGTTGCTTCAAGGGGTATGCCTAATTGCTTAGCTTGTGGTTCTGAAGCCATTTTGGGAATGTGAAAAGCTACCTGTTTTGTCATCTTCAGCCCCTAAAAAGGCCAATCCAAAAGTTTAACGACAGTAATTGGCTATCGCAGAAGACAGTTAATCAATAGATTGAATCACTGCAGAAAAGAAAAGAATGAGAAGGTTGCTTCAAGGGGTATGCCTAATTGCTTAGCTTGTGGTTCTGAAGCCATTTTGGGAATGTGAAAAGCTACATGTTTTGTCATCTTCAGCCCCTAAAAAGGCCAATCCAAAAGTATAACGACAGTAATTGGCTATCGCAGAAGACAGTTAATCAATAGATTGAATGGTTTCGAGTCTTACAATCAGGAGGTCCGGATTGCAAAGCTAAGCTCATGGGATTGCAACCAACACGATACCTAAGTGATGAAGAACCATGGCTTCCATTAGTTAGCCTTACAAGGGCCACTAGTCACTCACATCTTCTGGTACGAAGGCAACTCTAGTATCTATAGTATATTCCCCTTACGGGCTCAATAGCATCGATTTTGAGTTCAAGACTAACACGAATAAGCTTTTGGCAAAAGAGTTAGTTCAGAAGTACAAGAATGCTCATTGGATAAGTGGGGATGGTCGGTCGTTTAGAAATAATAAAAATAATTCCTAACTTTAGCCTTTAGCTATCAATTATAAAATAATAGTAACTAGTGGTAAGTTAGAGTCGATCCCACAAAGAATAAGGTTAAAACTAAAGAAATAAGGGAATCGGCTTAACAAAGAAAACATATTAGATGCAGAGAAAATAAAGAAAACTAACCAAATAAAATCAAAGAAAGCAAATAAAAATAAAATTAAAACTCCCTGTTTCCACTATGATTGAAAAAGAAAAGTATTCTTCAATCCACTTTTACACAAGACCTTACAAATACTCCCTTAGAATTCTATCTCTTATACAATCAATTTGGTAAATCCTTTCCACAAATCAATTCTAATTATTTTAATTGAATCTAGAATTATCAACGTTCCCAAACTCAATAAAGTAAAGCATTAAACCCGATAAATTATACCAAACTTTCAACTCCTAGATACTTTATTCGCTGGAACCATGAAAGAATAATAATCCATTTTAATTAACACGTTACTCAACTTTCACAAATTAATCAATTTGCTACTCCTATTATTAGAATTTTATATAGGGCAGGCACCAATCCTAATATAGCATTTGCTTCAATTGTTCTATTAATTAATAGCGCTAAATTAACCAACAAAGCAATCAAATCATAATCAACAAGATCAAGGATAATTATAAATTCACAATTAAAATTACTTACTAGGGATTATCATCATCTATCAATTCAATTATGTGCATAATAGCATGTCAATTTTAAACACATTAAGGAACAATAACCATAAAAACATAAAAACATAAGTCTCCCATAGGAGAACAACTTGATTAAGAATAAAAACATAGGGATAAGAGAGTATAAAAGAACCTAATCACTCATGAGAGTGAGTGAAAACTTCAGTACCATAAACCTACGAACTTGCGGCAAAACTAGAAGAATTATGGTGAAGAGCGGCGACGGCGGCTTCTCCTTAAGAAAACTAAAACCTAATCTAAGATAATTATTTTGATACAAATTTAGGCTAAAGGTGGAGAACAATTTTGTCCTCTATTCTGTACATGAAACCATAAGAAATTTTGGCTGCAAAATTTCCTTAAATAGGCACAAGATAGAGTCTAACTCGGTTTAGAATTTCCCAATCATGGTAAAGTACAACTCCTAATCTTTCTCCCCAAGTAAAATACTTGTACAGCAATATTAAGTGTCCTTCAAGGAATATACCAGCTAGTAATTTCGAAATTGTCTTAATTGTCTCAACCAATAAGATTGAAGATAAATAAGGCAAGTCGGCACAAAAATAGGCAGAATTTTCTGAAGCAGTCCAGCAAAGTCGATAAGGATTTTGACCTTCTTAACCTTAGAATTAGCCTTCGCGGTTCAAACAAAAGTTGTAGAGCTTGCGCTTAGCTTTTCAAAGGTACCTCATTTGCAATTTTCAAACTTCTGTACAAAAGTTATGCTCAAAATACATAAAGTTAGCAAAACTATCAGAAATTCCAGCTCTCTAGAATTTGGCAATTTCATAGCTAAACTTGCAAATCTTCAATTCCATGCCTTGAAACCTTGTGAATATTCATTTACATCTACAATTGGGTGGTTTTAGCTAATATAATATGCATCAATCATCCAATTATGACCTAAAAACATAAAGCTGACAAAAACAACACAAAAGTGGGCGTAAAAGGCTCCAAAAATATATAAAATAAGCATAAAAAGTATTCACTAATTAAGTCCTATCAAGGGACCTTATACAGAAAAAGCGGAGCTTGAGTATTCGAATGGCAGAAGCTTAGAGTTAAGAACCTGGTCTTGCCTCCAAAGATAGACCCGAAGTATCCTATGGGACCCAATGCCAAGGACATCGTGCTCACACTAGCTCTAGAGGTAAAGAGACTGAAAGAAAGGACCGATGAAAAGCAGTTGGTGAAAGAAATTCACAAGCTTTTCAAGCAGAAAAGCAGAAGTTGGTTCAAGAGAAGTGAGAACTAGAAAAAAGGGAAGAGAGTTATCAAAAAAAGTTAACACAGTTGAGGCCCAAATTGAGGTAGAACAACAAAAAGTATAAACTTTAGAAGAAAAGATCCAAAAGGACATCGTATCCCATAGGACTCGATGCCAAAGACATCATGCTTACACTAGCTCTAGAGGTAAATAGACTGAAAGAAAGGATCATGATGAAAGAAATTCAAGCAGAAAAGCAGAAACTGGTTCAAGCGAAGTTAGAACTAGAAAAAGAGAAAGAGAGTTGTCAACAGAAAGTTAAAACAGTTAAGGCCTAAGTTGAGGTAGAACTGATGCCACCTCAAGTAGTCATTACAAATGAGGCTTTATCAGGATTTAAATTAATTTTTCCTCACAAAATCATGTGCTACTCAAATAGGTAGAATAGGGCATGTAAGGGTCGTTTCCCACTAGGAAGGTTGATAACAACAAGGCACCAATCCTACACACTAAGCAAACAATTAGGTAGCACTGAATAATCAAAGTATAAAAGAGTAATTGTCACTAAGTAAAGCAAAACTAAGTTATTGATTAAGAGAAATCTATATAAACTAAGCATACTTCCTTTCTCATCCCAATATGTAAGAGATCTATCATGTGTAATGGGTCATTGACATAAAAGATAACAAGAAAATAAACATGCATACACCTTGGCAGGGTATCAGATTATAACTCCTTGCAAACGACAAGTCACAACTTGTCACTAGGAAGGACTAAGCAGTAGCTAATAGTTATGCACCAATTCCAAAATCTTTACCTATGCAAGGTGGATTTCACCTAGTTATCGACATCGCATCTTTCTTCTAATCTATAGAGATTCGTCAGAAAGCATCCCTCTATATAGATAGATGAGGCATGAAGTGCATCGAACAATTAACCAAGCTATTAACTATAACATATCATCCTAGATCTATGTAAAACCGTAACCCATAGAAAGATAAATATGAGATAGCAGTGAATCATATAAATCCGTAGTATGTTATATAATCAAGAAAAAAGATTTTCTCAGATAATCATACGCATCAGAAAGGTTATAATACAATTATCTTTACCACTTGAATCAAATCTAATCAACTATATTCATCAGAAAGCATGTTGTATAATCAATAGATAGAAATCAGCATTAGCTTATCAAACAACCACATGAATGACACACAACACTCATACAATCATAAGATAAACATAAGATTAAGCATAGATAATCCTATTTGAATGTATCATGCATAAGAACTTGAATTATGAACAAAGTCTCACCATTACACAATGAATAGAAATCTACATAGGAGAGAAAATAAGCATGAAAGAGCTACTCACACATGAGATTGAGTGAAAGCTCCATTCTTCTAACAGATGGGCAGCTAGCAAGCAAATTGATCGGTCGTCAACAATCATAAAAATAATTCCCCACAAAATCCTAACTACAGTAGATAGGGCAAGCAGGGGTTGATCCCACAGAGAAGGGTGTAGACTTTATCCAAGGATACAATCCTTAAAATCTCTCAAAACAAAACACAGAAAGCAGAGGTTGAAAGAAAGCAATTAAAAAGAAAACAATTATACTAGAAAACAAAACAAAGTGAATTAAATCTAAGACTATAGCAGATAAGAAAGAAAACAATAATTAAAGCATACTTCTTCTCCAATGGTAGAAAACAATCAAATTGAATATGGGTCCTTGATTTAAAAGATGAATTCAATATTAAATCCTTGATGATAACTAGTCTAGGAAAAACCTAACATGCTATTTAGATAAGATTACCGGTTAAGGCTTAAATTACCCCTATTGTTAACTTAACAAATCAATTACCGGTTAAGTCTTAAAGATTCACCAAGCAACAAAGCATTAAGATCAACTATTTAATTAGTTCTTTCACACATGCTTAACAAATAAAACCATACAACAATCAGATAAAATCCGATCACTGGCATGAGAAACTCATCGAAGCGAGGTTAATCGTCAACGATTTGCTACCAAACAATCAAACTCGAGGGTTAACTGTACCGCCTGACTTAGCAATAGATCTCTCAAATTATCAATTTATCGGCCGCATAAACCAATAAAATTCAAGGTCATGGAATAAAACAGAGTTTAACATGCTATCTATCAAAAATAAAATACCAAATTATAAGTATAGAAATCTCACCATATCAATCGATTGAATTCACCAAAGGATTAGAAGTATAAGAATTTAGCTACTCATGGATTTGGGAAAATCCATGAGCGGCATAAGAGTACTTACAGAACTAGAAGGGGCGAAAATCTCCTTGCTAAAAACCTAGAGTTGCCGCACCTCCCTATGGCTATAGGGGGTGGCGCCACCCTTGTCTAAAACTAGAAGAAAATAGATGAAAAGAAATTATCTATGTGAAAAATATTTTTGATGTGTAATTTGTGTTACAGGAGGTGCCTATTTATAGTGGAAAATAACCCTAGGAATTCCAATCCTAACTTGGAAAGGAGTCTAGGACGGTTTAGGGTCTAACTTGGAGTCCAAGTTAGATTAAAAGTCATCCTAGAGTAGAATCCAAGTTAAAATAGGATCCTGAAATTTTGCTGAATTCATGCTGGAACTTCGACGGCATTTTTAGGCTTGAAAACGGCAGAACTGGATCTTGGACTTCAAAGGAAAGTTGTAGATCTCGGAGTTAACTTTCCAACGAGTACTCATGGGCTTCAATCGGAGTTCTGAGCAGAAAGTTATGATTTTTCTACCGAAACTGCGCCTGAATCCTAATCCTGTTGGGACTAGAATCGGGAATCTACGGGATTTGGATATTTCCTTGGATTTAGGAGTCATTAATTGGGATTTTAGTTCCAATTAATATCTTATATGGGCTGAGTATTTTCCCATATAAATTATCCATAAATACCAAAACTTAAGGGTTTATCCATGGCTTGTCTTCAATTAAAGCTCCAATTCTTCAATTTTTCCTCTTGAAATAAATCTTCAAAGTCTTCAAATCTCCAAATAAGTCTTCAATGAGTCTTCAAACACGAACTTCGAATCTCCAAATCTATGCTCAAAATTGCTTTGCTTAAATCTGTGTAAAAAGTCATCAAAATAGCTCCAAAAGTAGTGAAAAATAACAATTTCTTAATTTCACATCACTTAAAGACTAAAAACACAAATATTAATAAAATAGCATATAATTAAGCATAAATGGGTCTAAAAACATAGTAAAATAGCCATAAAAATAGGGTCTAATTTAGCTCAATCACAAATGAATTAGAAAGTGTAGAATTCTAGGGTTAACTATGATGGGCTAATGTTGGACGGCTAGGGTAGTGAGAATACAAGAGTATTTATAGGCAAAGTAGAGCTAGGGTTTGCTAGGAGTGCAAATGACTTAGAAGTCCTTAAGGGTTGTCGTACTTGTTGAGCAAGTACTGATATATAGGTCCCCATGTAAGCACATATGGTTTCCTATGTAACACTTGCATCGACATGGACTTGTATGATTCATATGGGTAACCATTAACATCACATGGTTAACCACATACTCTTCATGGGCGGCATTGAGCTTTATCTTCTTCAAGTTGCCTACTTGGATCTCCATTGATAACTTTCATGAGCTTCATCAACACATGGTTCACCACATCCTATGGACTATGGTCGAAATTCACCATCTTGAGGTCTCCTTTTGGGTTTCAATCCAATTGTGCTCCAAATAGCTCCATTTTGCTCCAATTTATACCATATTGCAACTTTCTCTCTAAATAGACCTACAAGTGCAAAATGCCCGTGCAAAACGCTCATTTAGAGGGTAAAATAGCATAGAAAACATATCAAATACATGCAAAATCTATACTATATTAAAAAGTACATACTCTTGTAAAACTTTTGAATCGTCCATTATACCCTTATTTTTCGAATATATTTCTTAAATACCATTGTTTAGACTTTTATAGTTTTACTCAACTAAAAACTCTATTTTTATTTAATTAAATATAATATCCTTATAACTATTTAATTTTTACCATTTTACTATTTTAATTTAAAAATTATATATATTAGAATTTTTTAAATATATTTTTTATAGTTTTACTCAACTAAAAACTCTATTTTTGGCCAAAAAAAAACTAAAAACTCTATTTTTATTTAATTAAATCTAATATCCTTATACCTATTTTATTATTATCAATTTACTAATTTAATTAAAAAACTTAGATATATTAAAATTTTTAAAATATATTTCTTAAATGACATTGTTTAAATTTTATATTTATTTTAAAAATAAACTTTTACAATTTTTCTACATAAAACTCTATTTTTATTTAATTAAATTCAATATTTTTATAAATATTTTAATTTACCATTTTAATTTTAAAAAATTGGAGACTTTTTTTTCAATTATAATATAAACTAATTTGAACAAAAAAATTATAATATAAACTAACAAAAATCTTATTACCAAGTTTAAAAGTTAAAATAATTAACCTAATCATTAATTATTCATCATTTTTTAAACTAATTAAGTTAAAAATTTATTTAAAATTTAATTATTGTGATTGACCTTTTTCAATTTTGGAGTGTGTATTGATAGTTTAATATATTGGAGTGTATAACAAGAACTTAAAGTTTTTAAAAATAA
The DNA here is from genome assembly GCA_001974825.2 of Corchorus olitorius. NCBI lineage: Eukaryota > Viridiplantae > Streptophyta > Magnoliopsida > Malvales > Malvaceae > Corchorus > Corchorus olitorius. Next base: position 43,090 of record AWUE01012824.1, read on the forward strand.
AAAGAACAGTAACATGCAATTATTTCCATTGACTTATAAAATTAGAGGAGTTGACGCAAAAAAAAAAGTTAGAGGAGTCAATTGGGCGGGTTGGACGGGTTTCGGGTCATACTTATCTGGGTCCATGTCATATGAGTGAGGTAATTTTCTCAGATCATTCGGGTTTCGGCTCATCTGGATTCAGATCATTCAGGTCTCGGGTCTGGTGGATTTAAGGTCATGCAGGTTCGGGGGTTTTGGTCTCAGGTTACTCGGGTTATGGGTCATTCGGGTTTTGGATTTTTCAAGTTTAGGACTCGGATCAATTGGGTCAGCCTTGAATTTTTAAATGTTTAATTCTTAAATTTATTTAAAATGGTTAAAATTATAACAATGTGTATTTTATTGAATAAAATATAATTTTAGTTTATAATATTCTTGGGTCATCAGGTTATCTTCTCGAGTTATTCGGGTTACGAGTTTGTCGGGTCTGGATAGGACAGGTTTGAGTTGTTTAATTTCTCTGGTCAAATCAGGTTCGATCGGGTTGGGACGGGTTATCGAGGTTGGATCAGATTTTAACAGTTTTACTTATAATTAATTTCAATTATTATTTTAATTTTCTTTTAATTTAAACACGATTGGTCATGTGCACCGCACGTGGAAGTGAAAACTTGTAAATACAAAATGCATGTAACATCATGGTCTCATCAGATACCCCCACACTTACCTTTTGCTCGTCCTCGAGCAAACGACGATAGTATGGTTGTAAAAATATTCTTGTATCTCTACCTTAGCTCATGCAAAAAACTAAAAACTAATCTAAATGCAAATGCAAAACATGCAAGCTACTTTCGTAAGTGTACGGTGGCATTTAGCATATGCCACAAGTCTTTAAACCTTTAATCGAAGACATCAAATGAGGAGTTATAGTCTCCTGAAGGCTTACTTAACTAGAACGATACCCACAAACATTTTTGGATATAGACATCATGGAAACAGTTTCCCTAATGCAATGAAAAAGAAATTCACAATCATGAAGTTAGCAAAGACAATAATTTCAAAGCAACTCAACAAGTATGTCTCCAAATCATCTAATTAGCACAAAACAGTTTACAATCAATCTTAAGCAATCTCGAAATTCAACCTAGAAGTAACAAGTAAAAGCAGTCTTCTCATCATACTTGAATGATTCATCACATTTAACCTTAAAAACTTGTACTTCCATCTTATCGATGAGACAAAATAATCACCGCCAAAGAGAAGCAATAGGCTCATGGGTGAAAGCAAGTCTTAAAGAAAGAAAAAGGGTGAAAGAAAGTATAGGTATATGGGCGGTTTTATAGGCTACTAGCCCATCAATTGGTTCTTTTATACTTTCTTGCATACTTTTCCTTAACTTTAGTATCACATTCTCCAAATAGTGCCTTTTCTTTTGATTTTGTATAATTGCTTGAAATGAAAAGGCACTATTTGGAGGATGTGATACCTAGTTAAGGAAAAGTATGCAAAAAAACATAAAAGAACCAACTGATGGGCTAGTAGCGTATAAAACCGCCCATATATCTATACTTTCTTTCACCTTTTTTCTTTGTTTAAGACTTGTTTTCACCCATGAGCCTATTGCCTATTGCTTATCTTTGGTTGTGATTATTTTGTCTCATCAATAGGATGAAAGTACAAGTTTTTAAGGTTAAGTATGATGAGAAAGATTGCTTTTACTTGTTACTTCTAGGTTGAATTTCGAGATTGCTTAAGATTGATTGGAATTTGTTCTGTGCTAATTAGATGGTTTAGAAATATACTTGTTAAGTTACTTTGAACTTATTGTTTTTACTAACTTCATGATTGTGAATTTTTTTTCATTGCATTAGGGAAATTGTTTCTATGATGTCTATATCCAAAAATGTTTGTGGGTATCGTTATAGTTAAGTAAGCCCTCAGGAGACTATAACTCCTCCTTTGATGTCTTCAATTAAAGGTTTAAAAGCTTGTGATAGATGTTAAATGCCACCATACAGTTATGCAAGTAGCTTGTGTGTTTTGCATTTGCATTTTGCATTTAGATTAGTTTTTAGTTTTTAGTTTTTAGTTTTTTGCATGAGCTAAGGTAGAGATAAAAGAATATTTTTACAACCATACTATCCTCGTTTGCTCGAGGACGAGCAAAAGATAAGTGTGGGGGGTTTTTGATGAGACCAAGATGTTACATGCATTTTGTATCTATTTTGCATGTATTTGATATGTTTTCTACGCTATTTTACCCTTTAAAGGGGCGTTTTGCACTTGTAGGTCCAATTAGAGAGAAAGTTGCAATATGGTTTAAATTGGAGCAAAATGGAGCTATTTGGAGCACAATTGGGTTGAAGCCCAAAAGGAGACCTCAAGATGGTGAATTTCGACTATAGTCCAAAGGATGTGGTGAACCACTTTCTCAATGTGGTGAACCATGTGCTGATGAAGCTCATGAAAGTTAACAATGGAAGCTTGAATAATCATCAATGGAGATCCAAGTAGACAACTTGAAGAAGATAAAGCCCATTGCCGCCCATGAAGAGTATGTGGTTAACCATGTCATGTTAATGGTTGCCCATATAAATCATACAAGTCCAAGTCGATGCAAGTGTTACATAGGAAACCATATGTGCTTACATGGGGACTTATGTATCACTACTTGCTCAACAAGGCCGGCCACTCAAGTACTTCTAAGTCATTTGCACTCCTAGCAAACCCTAGCTCTATTTTGCCTATAAATACTCTTGTATTCTCTCATTTGAAGAGAGTTGAAACCCTAGCCGCCCATCATAGTTTAACCTAGTATCATTTGCTTGCTAGCCGCCCATCTCTAAAAGAATGGAGCTTTCACCCAATCTCATGAGTAAGTAGTTCTTTTATACTTCTTTTCTCTCCCATGTAGAATTCTATGCATTGTGTAATGGTGAGACTTTGTTCTTGATTCAAGTTTTATGCATGATACATTCAAGTATGATTCTCTATGCTTAATCTTATGTTTGATTTATGTTTATGTTGAAGTTTCGCGCCATCCATATAGATGTTTATCAAGCTAATGTTGATATCTATCTATTGATTATACAACATGATTTCTGATGAGTATAGTTGATTAGATTTAATTCAAGTGGTAAAGATAATTGTATTATAACCTTTCTGATGTGTATGATTATTTGAGAATCTCATTTGTCTTGATTATATAACATACTACGGAGTTATATGGTTCACTGTTATCTCATATTTATCTTTCTATGGGCTACGGTTTTACATAGATCTATGATGATTTGTTATAGTTAATAGCTTGGTTAATTGTTCGATGCACTCCATGCCTCATCTATCTATATCTATATAGAGGGATGCTTTCTAACGAATCTCTATAGATTAGAAGAGAGATGCGATGTCAATAACTAGATGAAATCCACCTTATATAGGTAAAGAACTTGGAATTGGTGCATAACTATTAGCTACCGCTTAGTCCTTCTTAGTGACAAGTTGTGACTTGTCATTTGCAAGGAGTTATAATCTGATATCCTGCCAAGGTGTATGCATGTTTATTTGCTTGTTATCTTTTATGTCAAGGACCCATTACACATGATAGATCTCTTACATATTGGGATGAGAAAGGAAGTATGCTTAGTTTATATAGATTTCTCTTAATCAATAACTTAGTTTTGCTTTACTTAGTGACAATTACTCTCTTATACTTTGATTATTTAGTGCTACCTAATTGTTTGCTTAGTGTGTGGGATTGGTTCCTTATTGTTATCAACCTTCCTAGTGGGAAACGACCCTTACTTGCCCTGTTCTACCCCATTTGAGTAGCACCCGATTTTGTGAGGAAAAATAAATTTAAATCCTGATCAAACCTCATTTGTAACGACCACTTGAGGTGGCATCAGGTTTAGAGAAAGTAACACGCACACCTGGGCATGAAGAGTATGGTTGTGTGAATGAGAAGACTATTTATTAGAGATGGACTTTCATAAGAGGGGGGGATAAGTGCACGGCCCTTGGGTGGTTTTGAATCTTCACTTTCTTTCTCCCTTTTTTCTTCCTGGTAGCAATTTGGGTGACTTCATATTCACTTTGTTTCATTCTTTAAAAAAAAAGGAAATTTTTTTATGTAGAGTGTTTAATGTGAATAGTGATTCAGCCAAAGTATTAGTAGAAACAAACAATTAAAAAAAATATAAATTACTTAAGAATAGTTAGCATCTCAACCTTGTCTTCCTCATGATTTTTGGAGTTAAAAAGATCAGATTTGTAGGGATCACCGCCTTAAGTTTTGCTTTCAATTCTTCTTTGTTATCATGTACATCTGTTTCGATATCATTCTACGCTTCGACAATAGCAGCACCGATAGTGTCCCCTGGAGATAAACGTCGCACTTTGTGTGTTTGGAGTTTCGGTGAGACAATCAATGGCAATGAAAGGTGTGGTGGTTGTGTTTGTTGTTCATGTGAGTTCATTCTTTTTTTTCAAATTTTGCTAGTATTTGATCGGTTTGAAAGGGACGAAAAGAAGGCTAAATTTGTTTATTGTGTGGGACAATTGGAGTGTGAGAAAGAACACAAATTAAATTTTTATTTAATAATTTATTAATTATTTTCTTAATTTATTTTATTTTTTGGTTTTTTTCTGATTTTTTAACATTTTTTTATTTTCTGAAAAAATTATAAATTAGGAGTTTGGAGCATTTAACGCGTCTAAGTAGCGCGTGTATATCACGCAAACGGCTCTGTTAAAATTTATCCTGAAATGACACAATCCTATAACGTTATATCCTAAAATAACACAAGTGGTAACGGTGTATTCTGAATTGAATTTTGGGGCAAACGTTATATCCTAAATTGAGTATTTAGCCCTTAACAGAGCGTTCAACTCCACCTGGAAAAGGCTGAAGAGGTTCTCAAGAGAAATGAGTTGCAAGCAATCCATATGAAAGAATGTGAGGAAGCTTGGGAAAAGTTGACTAAGCTCTGCAAGACATATGATGAAATCTATAGAAAATATGAAGTTGTGAAGAAAGGGAATGAGAAGATATGCACATTTTGGAAGGAAAGATATTTGGAGAAGCTAGCGGATATGGAGAAGTTGTTGAAGGATGTCGATAAGATGGTTGAACAAACAAAGTGATGGAAGCTAGGGCCGACTGGCTCCGACCCACCATATTGCCGTTCGACGGATGCAGACGAGAGCTCGCCAAAGAAAAATAAAACAAAATCTTCTTATTTGTAAGTCTAACAGTTTTCAACCTATTGCAAACTAAGAAAAACAAACTAGAAAACGGATGAAAACAAACTAGAAAACGGATGATGCTTCGCTTCCTTGTTTATTACCTAAGACTCATCCACTTCCTTGTTAATTACTAACGTGTTTCTCTCTAATCTAGCCATATACTTACAACTAGCGGTATAGATATATATAGTATTAAAGCTTTAAGATCTTAAACATACCAAGCACCAATATTGATTACCTAAGATTCACCAATAGTTGGCGTCTATCTCATATCAACCAAATCAATTTGTTACCTAATATTCACAAATAGATCTAGTCTTGCCACATGCCAATAGATCAAATTAACTAAGATTCATTGATCTATTAATTGGCTATGATTGATACTATCATAAAAAGGAGGCGCACAACAAATCAATAATCCTCATCAATCGTATTATAAGCAAAATAAGTCTCAAAGATTAGATTTCTACATTGGGGATAGAGAAGTATTGAGAAATTACTCCCTCATCGGATTGAGTGAAAACTTCATTAAACGTTCAAAGAATAGTGTCACAAAGATGAGGAATGGTTGTTGTCCAAAATAACACCAAAACAACTTGAGAAGTGAAGATCAAATCTAAACAGAAGATTGAAGCTTCACGTTGCTTGCTAGAGCTGTCGTGCTGATAACATGTTACCAAACTGATGATGAACGTGAAGAACAATGAGAGAAAGAGAGAGAGAAATTTTATTATCGTGAGATGTGTTTACAACTGAACTAAGGTAGCCTATTTATAGTTAAAAGTTACAACGAACAATATCATTTAAAGAGATAAAATCTAAAACAAATCTAAATTACAAAATCAAAATAATATTTAAATATAATCTATTTAAATCTTCAGATAATTTTCAAATGAAATCTTCTGATGATATCTTCCGTTGATAATCACCGGAATATTCGCTTAATGAGCAAATTGGTCCATGAACTTTCCCAAAACGACCAAATAAGCCCCTCAACTTTTATTTTGGCCAATGTCACCCCTGAACTCTTCATTTTGACCAAATAGACCATTTTTTCTAAAGGCACACAAACAAGCTGTCCAATTTATCCAGTTCAGCAATCCACGTGGCAAAATAATTTCATATGGCTAAAAATAGTGGGCCTAGTGACCACTATTCCACGTCGCAAAATAATTCTCGGTGAAATTAGGGATTGATATTGGGGATTGAACTTGGGGGTATCATTTCTTAGATTCGAACGGTGAAAGGCTAGGGAATATAGAGGAGATTAACATACTCGAAAAGGGGGTTCATCGGACAGCTAACTTGGGAGATCGGAGGGAGTTTCGGAGCTTCGATTAGGCTCAAATTGGGGCTATTTTAGGCAGATTTAGAAGAAGATAAGCTCGGATCTGGCTTCAGGGGTTCGAGGAGAGTTGTTCCGCAAAGTTCGATGTCCATTGGAGGACGACGGCAGCTCCGATATGGTGGCCAGCGGTGGTCCGAGCAGCGATGAAGATTTCGATCTGACAGGGGTGGCGGCTAGAAAGGGGGAAAAAGAAAAGGGTTTTAGGTTAGTATTTATTGTAACCCGTTGGACCCCGACTCGATCCGACCCAAAAAGGGTCAAATTTGATGGTTCGTTCGTGTGCCGTTAGAAAAAGTGTCTATTTGTCCAAAATTAAGAGTTCAGAGAGGAGATTGACCAAAATAAAAGTTAAGTGACTTATTTGGCTGTTTTGGGAAAATTTAGGGGCCAATTTACTCATTAAGCCCCATAATATTCTCTATATCTCTCTTCAAATCTATTCAAATATTCAACAGGATATTGTCCCACTCTTGACGCGATCTTCACCATCTCATAACAAATGCAATATTATTATCACCTTATAAATAATAAATAATAATTTTTAAAAAGAAAAGAAAAAAATAATAATTCTGGCACAAAAAATAATTTAAAAATTGTAAATTTAAAATTTCATAGGAACAAAATCTGACTTCGCCAAAATATATCAGCAACGACATATGCCTCCCATAGAATAATGTCCTATCATATAGTTGGTAAATACCCGTTGTCAAATGTGTTAAAGGATTCACATGTGAGGGAACATCCCACATCATGAAGAGATGGGTTGTTAGAGTAGCTTATATACATGAAGGACCCAAGAAACCATTAGTCTAGACTTTTGGGTTCAGGTTGGTGTCCGACATGTATATGGGCCGCTCGGTGGGCCATGCTTAAGCAGACATAGCCCGATTCCTCTCCCAACAAGTGGTATCAGAGTTCAGTTAGACTCGATCGGTGTGGCCCATGAGCACGGTGAACCTGGTGTGACCATCCAGGGACGTGCAATTGTGGAGTGTTGGGCCCTCGCACTCCACGAGTTAAGTCTTAGATGGTCGGTAATTGGTTTAAGACTTGACGGGTTGGGCTGCACGAGGGAGAGATGAGGAATCACAAGTGAATCGGGGAAGATTGTTAAAGGATTCACATGTGAGGGAACATCCCACATCATGAATAGATGGGTTGTTAGAGTAGCTTATATACATGAAAGACCCAAGAAACCATTAGTCTAGACTTTTGGGTTCAGGTTGGTGTCCGACATGTATATGGGCCGCTCGATGGGCCATGCTGAAATAGACAGACCCTGTTCCTCTCCCAACAAAATGAACAAAGTTCCAATTCTTATACTCCAATTAAGAATAAAAGTAATAAATGAGTAATGTACCAAAAAAAACTAATAAATAAATAAATCATGAAATAAATTAAAAAATTTTGTGCTCAACTATATCATTATTATGTTATGTTATTGCACAATACCAAACAGGGGCGTAGCCACCTTATAAGGAGTGGGGTCAATTGACCCCACTCAAATTTTAACCCCCCTTATAATACATAGATAAATATAGGAGAAATTATTAATTGATCTCACTAAAATTGAAGTTTTATTATATTGACCCAACTAAAATGAAAGTTTTCTAGTATTGATCCTCCTAAAATAAAAGATTTATAGCATTAACCCCATTAAAAATGTTGGATATTTTCACATTCAAACCATACTTTCAAAACAATATTTTTATATTTTATCTCACTATTTTCATTTTTAAATTTTTGTACCACTTTAATATATATATATATATATATATATATATATATATTTTAAGATTATGTATAGAATTTCTATATCCATATTTAATTTATACTAGTCTTCACTTCCACGTACGTTGCACGTGACCCATCGTGTTTAAATTAGAAGAAAATTAAAATAATAATTGAAATTAATTATAAGTAGAGTTGTAAAAGGTTAATCCAAACTCGATAATCCGTCCAACCCGACCGAACCCGATTAAAGTACTCGAACTTGTCCTATCCAGACCCGACAAACCCGTAACCTGAATGACCCAAAAAGTTAATCCGGATGACCCAAGAATATTATAAACTAAAATTATATTTTATTCAATAAAATCCACATTGTTATAATTGTAACCATTCTAAATTATCATTTATTCAATAAAATTTATATCATTGTTATAATTTTACCTTTTATGATTAAATTTGCTAAATCTCATTATATGAACAATTATTATATATGAATAAATACTAAATCAGTTATATGAATAATTTATGATAAATTTATAATTAGTAATCTGTTTTTTTACATAATGAATAAATTATTATTATTATTATTAATTTCTTGACAATTTTTTCTAATAGGACAGAACATAAATTTAGATATTATATAACCAATATTTATTTGAACATATACCCCACTTCATAATTAATTATGTATTTAAAATTCAAAATTAATATATAAAGGGACATATGTCAACTCTTTAACCCCGTATATGCAGTTTGCTAAACTTCACCGATAGTGGATTGGAAAATAAATTGAATAATAAATATATTTAATAAATTTAAGAATTAAACATTAAAAAATTCAAGGCTGACCCAATTGATTCGAGTCCTAGACCCGAAAAACCCAAAACCCGAATGACCCAGATGCCGAGTGACCTGAGGCCAAAACACGAACCCCCTGACCTTAAACCCAGTAGACCCGAAACCCGAATAAGCTGAACCCAAATGAGCCAGAACCCGAATGACCCAAGAAAATTACCTTACTCATTTGACCTTGATCCAAATTACTCGAAACCCGCCCGATTGACTTTTTTTTTTTTGCGTCAACTCCTCTAACTTTATAAGTCAAAGGAAATAATTGCATGTTAGTACTCTTCTCTTTATTTTTAAAAACTTTAAATTCTTGTTATACACTCCAATACATTAAACTACCAATACACACTCCAAAAATAGAAAAATATCAATCACAATAATTAAATTTTGAATAAATTTTTGACTTAATTAGTTGAAAAAAATATGAATAATTAATGATTAGACAACCTATTTTAACTTTTAAACTTGATAATAATACTTTTATTAGTTTATATTATAATTAAAATGGGTCCAAACCTACAAAAAGGTCTCCAATTTTTTAAAATTAAAATTGTAAAAATAAAATATTTATAAAAATATTAAATTTAATTAAATAAAAATAAAGTTTTTATTAGAATAATTGTAAAAGTTTATTTCTAAAAAAATTGTAAAATTTAAACAATTTCATTTAAGAAACTTTTTTAAAAATTCTAATATATCTAAGTTTTTTAATTAAATTTGTAAAATGGTAAAAATAAAATAAGTATAAGGATATTATATTTAATTAAATAAAAAATAGAGTTTTTAGTTGAGTAAAACTATAAAAGTATATTTAAAAAATTCTAATACATATAAGTTTTTTAATTAAAATAGTAAAATGGTAAAAATTAAATAGTTATAAGGATATTAGATTTAATGAAATAAAAATAAAGTTTTTAGTTGTATAAAACTATAAAAGTTTAAACAATGGCATTGAAGACTAATATTTGAAAAATAAGGATATAATTGGCGATTCAAAAATTGTACAAGAGGTCGTACTTTTAATATAGTAGATAGATAAATAGATGTATAAAAGATAATACTCTTTCATCTCTTTTGTGCCTTTTCTTTATTTTGCCTTCTTTATTTTCACGAATAAAAATTAAGCTTTTATTTATATTAAAATATTTTTATAAAAAATTTCATAATTTCTTGTATATTACCTTAAAAAATTAATATCGAAAATATAGAAAACACATAAAAATATATGATCTAATTAAGAAGAAAATTTATTAAAATTCACACATATATATAGCCTTTATTTAGCTAGTGAAAAAAAAAAAAAAAAGACCCCACAAAGGGTCTGGCTACGCCACCACTGATACCAAATCAGCAAATCTATTCCCTAAAACACTTATACACCCACCAAATCAAATATAAGATAGCATGTATATATATAGTATAAACTATAAAGCGGTTGATTTATATTCTATAAATAAAGGAGAAAAAGAATATATATGAAAAAAAAAATGAAAACTTCAAAATATGCAAACTACTCCTAATAAAATTAAAAACCCATTCAATCTTCTGTCAAAAAAGTTGAAAAGTAAAGAAACAGATGCGGAATCCTCATTCTTATCACTTTCCTCTTCAATGGGATGATTGAAGTTTGAAGGCACAATGGTATCCGGGGCAGCATCATCACTCCCAAAGTCAGGGCTATTGGGAGCCGGGGCATCATCAGATGGATCTTGCAGGCTTTTAGGTAAGCCTTGGCCATGAGTCACATTTATTTGGAAATGCTGACCATTTTGGCATTGCTCACCATCATAATCACTAGAGAAGAAGTAATTCATCCCTTCCTTCAGTAGAGGGACTGCCACCGTGACCGGATGAGGCGCCGTGGATGATGGATCCGCCGCCGACCATTCAATGGTATCATTTTGCAGAGCATCCCCATAATCACAGAGCTTGTATGTGGTGAAATTGTATGTTTGCACTATTGAATGGTTATTATCCGTATTAAAGACTGCATTATAACAATATACATATACAGAGAAGTGAGTGTTATAACAAAGTAAATCAAATAATCCATATATTGTACTATACTGAACTTGGGGAGAAATAAGAAAAGCTTAAATTTGGCGAATATATATATATATTCTGTTGAGAAAACAGACAATTGTCAGAATATTCTTCAAAGTGCAAATCCTAGTTTTACAAGTACTTTTTTATCATTGCTTCACCGACAAAACAATCATCTTCTGCCAGCTAGAAGGAGGGTTTCAATTCATGCATGTTAGCCCTCCAAATCCAAGAAGCTAATGCCCTTAACTTTAAGTATGTCAGTCAGCAATTATTCTTATAAAATACTGTTGCACATGGGAAAGCTTCTTCCAACTCAATCCATCCCTTTTACTATCATTTCAAACTTCCAAATTAAATTATTGATATCAATAAAATTAAAAAGAAAAATCATGCAGGATTGGGATAATAACAGCTATGGAGAGAAACTCAAAAAAGTAATGACTCATGAACAAGGTCAAGTCTAGTGCATTAACAAAATCCATGCATTCTAGGTAATTATTACCACTAAACTTTTAGTTACTTCTTCTTCTCCTTTTCTAACAAGTTGTTAACTAACATCAATGCTCAAGGTTAAGGGGGAACGCATTGATTAATTAATCAGTATTTTGCTTTTTATAACTACTTATTGATCAAGCTCTAGGTAACATCAGTATAATTATTACTACTGAAGTTTTGGTAAGTTCTTCTCCTTTTAGAACAAGCTTTTTAGTTTACATCTATGCTTAAGGGGGGGGGGGGGGGGGGGGGGGGAAGAATAACTAAAGGCACTTGATTAGTTATTCAGCACTTTGCTTTTTCTGAACTATATATAACTAATTCTGGCCACAAAGAGAAAAAACAAGTATGTAACTGATTATATTTATATCAGGAACTTTTACTTTAAAAAAAGGACAAGGATCTAGAGCTGAGATGAGGTACGAGTGGAGCAAATTTAAGCAGAAGAAGTGAAAAAAGGGTAGAAACTCAAGAAGGGAATAAGGGATCACTATTCACTAATATTTGGATTAGTTCATTGCTTTCCCCTGTTGGTTCTGTTCTGTTACAAGTCAAGTTTTAGCCAAATGATTTCAGAAGTTGCAGCTTAATTAAGAAATCAGATTTTGTTTGGATCAGGTAACCGAGTTTTCACGAATGAAGATCTTTAACTTAACTTTTGAAACATTTCCTCTATACTAGTATATGGATTGAAATGGTTCTTCTGTAAATGGAAATTTACCAGAAATATTCTGTTATGACTACAAAGTACGAAACTAGAAAGGAAAACAAAAGTAAATAAACATATGCATCAAACAAAAGAAAAAGAGCAGAAAAATATTAATTCTTACTGAGGAAATCTCCCAAGCTGAAGTTTTTGGTAGCAGCCCATTTCTGGAAATCAACAGCAGGCTTTTCAAGGGTGTCAAACCATCCCAGGGAGTCACCAACTGTGTAGTTCTTGTAAGCTGCAACAGATCCCAAGGAACAGAAAAGAAGAAGAAGAAGAAGAAGACAAGAAATGGTGAACAATTTCACTGCTGATCTCTGTTCCATCATTCCTTTGATGCTCTGGTTGTACTATTCACAAACTCAGGGCACTTTCTCTTAAATAGTACTAAGAAAGTCTTATAAGGCAATGGAATTCCCAGTCTGGGATTTATATATGTAGCCTTGCCTTTGCATGGAATTACTATAATAGAATGCTAGTATATATCTTTTTGGGATGGTCCCCAGATATATATGTTGTCAGATTTTTTTTTTTTTCTCTTTTATCTCTTTACATCTGAGTACATGATAAGAAAGGAATAATCCCCCAATCAAGAATTCATGATATAGAAAATTTTCTTCCTTGAAAAAAAGAAAAGGGTTTTTATCAAAATTAAAAAGGTTGATTATTGCTTGAAACCACATTGTTTTGCATTCTCAACTTTTGGTGTTGATCAAGTATAACTGTATTATTGTTTAATCCATTCAACAACATCAACTACTCATATTTAAAGTACAATCAATTAGAGTTATGAGTGTATGAGACTTGGTTTTTGCAGTGGAATGGTGGGTAAAAAATCCATTGTACATTTAAGAGAATGGCTGTATATGCAGGTCACTTTCAAGCCTCCTCCAAAATGGGATTGAGACTTGTATAAATGCTTGCACTAATATATATCACTCTATAAATAGCAACACATGTAATCTGCCATGAAAATATATATAAGTATATAAATCTATTGCTTTCATGTGGAAAATGACATAACTCAATTTCCAACTTCTTTCTATATACATATATATACCCATGATATACATCATCTTCAATATATATATATATATCAATTCTTATCTTCTTACTTGCAGCCACACATTCCTTTCATTAGCATTTACAAGTGACATGAAAATAAGTGTTTTCATTAATTAGCATTTAACCACACGGTGCTAGTTAAACGACTCAAACTATATATATGATGACATGCAAACAGCATTTTTCACTACTGGAAAATGACCCATAATTTGGACACAAATATAATGTCTCTCTGTGTTTTTTCCTCTCTTATAAAAGGACAGAAAATAACAACCAAATATTGATTGGATTCGGCTAGAAGAGAAGTGAGGTGTTTTGTTTGATAGGTTGAATTAGGGGGCTGGCAGAGTGGCAGTGGCACCCCACTGGGAAAGAAAAGAATCTCAAACCACCAAGAGACAAGAGTTTATTATTCAACATAACCCACTCCATTCCATAAAACTACTACTACTTACTTTGCTTATATCTATATCCTTAATAGATTACAACAAAGTTTTTTGGGATTGAATATTGCTCCCTTAGGCTTAGCTAAGATAGATATACAGGTGTTACTTCCACATTGGACATTGGTTGTGAATTTGTCAAACAGTGAGTGATAGGGTTGAAACAAAGATCATTGTGTTCAAAGTTTCACAGTAATTTAAGAATATAATTGTTTTTCTTTTATTATCGGGAATTTTTCACTTTTTGAATGCATTAAACTTTGAAGGAATTTTGGCCAAAAAAAAAAAACTTTGAAGGATCAATACTTAAGGAACTATATATTATAGGATACAAATTTGGGTCATAATGTTGCCTTGTGCACTACAATTATTTGGATTGCGTAATAACAGCTAAATACATCACATATATATTCAGCAATAATTTTTATGAATTGAAAGCTCCCTCTCTGGCTTTAGACCTAATTTATAGTTTTATTGATCAAATAGTCAAAGGTATGAGATATATTCCTTTTTATAGTGTACAAAAAGGGGTTTTTTTTTTATATAAGTATTTGGATTTGATTTTGTTTATACCTCAATTTACAATTGAGGGTAAATTGGTCTTCACATGATTTATATCAAGTTGAGTGGTCAAGATTTGATTATAAATCCTGAAGAAACTTAGTTTCTGCACCACCCTGATTCTAATTGAATTGGGAATTTCTTGTAATTAATTAATTAAGGCCGAAATTATTAATAAATAATAATAATTTCGAAATTATTATTATTATTTCCATATATGCCGCCTAAAAATGGGTGAGTGGCAGAGAAAGTCAATCGTAAGCAGTTTCCTTTGATATTGCTGTCTGCAAGGGAGGCAAACAAGTAAAAAAGGAAAATTACTTGTCATTTGCCCATGAGATGAAAAATACCTCATGACTCACATAGCAAGGCCCAAGTCGTTTTCCATACAGAGGAGAGGTCGCCCTCTGCCCTGCAGAGAGATATTTTTCTCTTCCTACAGGAAAGAGGCAGAGAGCTAAAGTTTGTCAGCAAGAGAAACATCTGTGAACGTGAGAGAGGCATGAGATTTTCAACCTCAAACCTCCTCCATATAGTCGACCAACCATAGTGGAGAAATCGCATAGCCTTGTTCCCCTCCCGGGAGGCGAAATTACAACTTGTATTTTGTTCAATTAAGGACAAAATAGTAAAATCGATCAATTGAAGAGGCTAGAAGCTGCGATTTCTACCAAGGAGCATACCATGATGATCCTTGAGCTATGTAGATCATCTTGGTAAAATTTCACCTCATTCTGACATCGGAATAAAAACTTATGCCCGGTTTTCAGTTAAAGATGTTTTGGGGAGTGAAACCAAGTTCACCATGAAGGAGAGCTCGAATTCACTTGAAATTTTTTCCATAGTCTTATGGAGATAATCTAAGCCTACTGGTGAAATTTTGGTTAATTCTGAGATCGTTCGCAACTTTTGCGTTCTTTTCAGTTAAGGACATATGGCTTTCTCACCCCGGTTTAAGCCATTTTCTTAATTAATTATTATTTTCATGATTTGAAGAACTAAATATGGCTAAGTATGAGTAATTTCGTGGCTTTGGTGATCAAAGTCCAAATCATGATGTCAATTGGCCACTACTTGGTCAAATTAGCTAAATTCAGCACAAAAGAAGCAGCGAAGGCTTGCTGCAATGTGACAGAAAGAAGGAAGAATTATCATCAACCATCCAGGAGGCAGATATCCATCTCCCATCCAAGTAGAGTGGCGCCCTAAACATCTATTTTGTCCTCTCCACAGTAGTTGGAAGCAATCAGAAGGAGGAGTAAGCTTCACTGCACCTTCTTGGAAGCTGTCATCTGCATAGGAGGAGGATTTTGCCTTTCTCAGCAAGGCAAGCCCATTAAATGCTTAAGCCCATGCCGCCCCCTATATAAAGGGAGGCCATTCTCAGGTTTTAAGCAGATATCACTCATCTCAAAAACCAACTCCTGAAGCTACAAACTTGCTCCGTGCAAAAAAAAACAAGCTCTATGCTTATTTTCTCTCTGACTCTGCGCCATTTTTCTCTTGTTCATCACGAGTTCTTACTCGTTCTTCATATTTTTCTTGCTTAGATCTTGTCTCAAAACATTCAAACACTCTTTTGGTGTTTTTCTCTTGTTTTAATATTGTCTCCGGACATAAAAACACTGTATTTGTGTTTCTCTTTCATCAATAACGATCAAATTGTTATTTTCTTTCAAATTCAATTAAGAACAGATCTCACAGATCTGATCCAGTTAGAGGAAGGCCCAGTTATGAAGAACAATTGTTTGTGGATCCAATGATTTAAATGCTCTGGTGTGACTTTGATCCAGTCCCCACAATCGCACTAATCTTTTAATCTGCTGCTCCGCGCTCCAGATCCAGTTTTTACACCCTCTTTGTCAATTTCAGCAAATTGACTGGCACGCCCTTATGCTGTCATAACAAATTCTTCGCAAAACTCTAGCAAGATATTTTTGACGCAATAGATTTATATCTATACTATATATAAAAGTACGAGTTTTGTAAAACTTTTGAATCGCCTATTATACCCTTATTTTTTAATATATTTGTCCATTATACCCTTATTTTTCGAATATATTTCTTAAATGTCATTGTTTAAACTTTTATAGTTTTACTCAACTAAAAACTCTATTTTTATTTAATTAAATCTAATATCCTTATAACTATTTAATTTTTACTTTTATATATTATAATTTTTAAATATACTTTTATAGTTTTACTCAAATAAAAACTCTATTTTTTATTTAATTCAATCTAATATCCTTATACCTATTTTATTTTTACCATTTTACTAATTTAATTAAAAAAACTTAGATATATTACAATTTTTAAAACTATTCCTTAAATAAAATTGTTTAAATTTTACATTTTTTTTAGAAATAAACTTTTACAGTTATTCTACTAAAAACTCTATTTTATTTTGTTAAATTCAATATTTTTATAAATATTTTATTTTTACCATTTTAATTTTAAAAAATTGGAGACTTTTTGGTAGGTTTGGAGTTTGGACCCATTTCAATTATAATATAAACTAATAAAAGTATTATTATCAAGTTTAAAAGTTAAAAGAAGGTGCCTAATCATTAATTATTCATATTTTTAAAACTAATTAAGTTAAAAATTTATTTAAAATTTAATTATTGTGATTGATTTTTTCTATATTTGAAGTGTACGTATTGGTAGTTTAATGTATTGGAGTGTATAATAAGAATTTAAAATTTTTAAAAATAAAAAGAAGAGTAACATACAATTATTTCCTTTGACTTTTAAAGTTATAGGAGTTGATGAAAAAGAAAAAAGTCAATCGGGCGGGTTGGACGGTTTCAGGTTCGGGTCATCTAGGACCAGGTCAAATGAGTCAGATAATTTTCTCGGGTCATTCGGGTTCCGACTCATCTGAGTTCAGGTCATTCGGGTCTCGGGTTTGCTAGGATTACGGTCATGCAGGTTCGGGTTTTGACCTCAAGTCACTTGGGTTCTTGATCATTCGGGTGTGTCAGCCTTGAATTTTTTAATGTTTTATTCTTAAATTTATTTAATGTCTTTATTATTCAATTTAT
>AWUE01012825.1:0-118067 GCA_001974825.2 Corchorus olitorius
TAATTTTGAATATTAAATACATAATTAATTATGAAGTGGGGTATATCTTCAAATAAATATTAAATATAATATCTAAATTTATGTTCTTTCCTAATAGAAAATTTGTCAAGAAATTACTAATTAATTATTATTATTTATTTATTATGTAAAAAACAAATTACTAATTATAATCTTATTTAATATTTATTCATATATAATAATTATTCATATAATGAAGTTTAGCAAATTTAATCATAATAGGTAAAATTATAACAATAATATAATTATTATTGAATAAATTATAGTTTAGAATGATTAAAATTATAACAATGGGGATTTTATTGAATAAAATATTATTTTAGTTTATAATATTTTTTGGTCATCCGGGTTAATTTCTCGGGTCATTCGGATTACGAGTTTGTCGGGTCCTCGGTGGTTTACTTTCTCTGATCAGGTCGAGTTTGGCTGGATTGGACGGATTATCGAATCTGGATCACGTGCAACACACGTGAAAATAAAGACTAGTAAGATAAAATATCGGTTATGCAATAATAATAATAATAATAATAATAATAATAATAATAATAATAATAATAATAATAATAATAATAATAATAATAATAATCTAATGGGGAGCCAAAGCTATTGAAACTAACTTGAATCGAATCAGGCTAAACCCGTGAGGATTGAAGATAACATTATTTGATAATTAGTTTTTTTTTTTTTCACAATTATTAGGAAGTACTACTCCTAGTAGTTTATAAAATAGAAAGAAAAAAAGAAGTAAAAAGGTAGACATGTGAAAAATTAATGTTGTCGGTGGCATTCGGAGCTGTGCATGTGCCCTGCTCTTACCGGTGATATATAAAAAGTTTAATTAAATGTCTTGTACATGTGCTCATGTCAATAAGACGCCACGTTGCGCTTATTTTTCATTTCTTCTCCTGTTTCTATTTAGTGATCCTCTTCGGTACAAAGTACAAACCCTTAACCCTATTCAATCCATAACTCTCCGTCCTTTTCTTTTTTTTTTCTTTATTTAAATTCAAGACCTTATAAAAGAGACATCAAACCCTTTTTACTTAGACGCAACAAATGTTGATTTCAAATGTTAATATTTTTAATGGGCTAAATATTCAAATTAGTCCTTAATATTTGCAAAAATGCTCAAATAAGAACTTAACCTTTTAATTTGGTTAATTATGTTCTTAATGTTGCAAAATCAACTCAAATCAGTCTCTCCTGTTAAATTGACAGCTTTTTTTTCCACAAATTGACATCTTTTTTTTTGCCACAAAATTGACAGCTTAATAAACCCCAAAACGTTAAGGACTAAAATTGACTCTAGGGACTGATTTGAGCCGATTTTGCAACATTTTGGACTTAATTAACCAAATTAGAAGGTTATACCCTTATTTGAGAATTTCCGCAAACATTAGGGACCAATTTGAGCAATTAGCCTTCTTAATTGGAACAAATAAATATTTGCAAAACAATGCCAACAAGAATAATCCATGAAACATGATTGGCCATTTTTTAAATAAAAAATGAGATTTTGAATTTGGAATGTCTTCTCTTAACGGTCGGCTTAGATTTCCCAGTTAAAAAAAAAAAATCTAATTACCCTGATGGATTTAGACAAATTTTGGAACCAATTTTTCATGTCAGCATATATATTTATATTTGAATACATATATGCAGACCAGGGCCTGTACTATGTCAGACGTGGACTTGGAGTTTTATGCCAGAAGCTAAGGGCAACATTTTTGGTTTTGACCAGCAAAAGGAAAAGACAATATTATTGGTTGCAAATCACTCGCCTTCTTCGTAGAGCATTGCTATCTCACCTTCCTTTGACTGATACTATTTGAGTCATTGGTTTAATTTAGAAATATATTCATATACAAAATTTTATTTATATTTATATGGTGTACAAGAATTTTGGCATTACATTTCCACAGGTCTGCAAAGGCACGTATAATCTTAGGCATTACATAATCAAAATATGGGAGGACAAAAAGCGATCAGAAAAAACAGATTATGTGATACATAATTGGCTCTGTGGTGACACCGCTTACAATTATTTAATTTCAAAGCTTCTTCTCATGTCTGATGAGTAACATGTTAATCATATATATCTGCTCTAATTCTCTGTTTTGGTCTCGGTTTCTGTTTTGTCTTCCTTGTACTTATACCATGATGCACAAAACAGATAGACAATGAAGTTGAGGGTGCTGAGCACAGCCAGGAACCAATAGAAGAGATTCAGATTAGTGTCATTCAAGTTATGATCATCATGTAACCACCCTTTCTTACTTGGAGTGATGTTGTGAGTGACAGCATTAATAATGTTGACAAAGGCAGCGCTCAAGAAGTAGCCAAATGATAGAGATAACCATGCAAAGCAAGTAGCAAGCGATTTCATCCCCGAGGGAGCTTCCTTGTAGAAGAATTCCATTAGTCCTACAATTGTGAACATGTCTGCCACTCCAAATATACCATATTGGAAGCAAAGCCAGAACAGACTAATGGGGTGGAAGAAATCTTTTCTGCCCCGATCCCTCCTCTTGACTTCAATTATACCGGCCACAGTCATTGATATGATGGAGAGGACAAGACCAACTCCAACCCTTTGAAGTTGTGTGATTCCTGATGGATGTCCGGTGATTTTTCGGGCAAAAGGGACTACAAGAGTCTCATAGAGGGGTATTAAGAATATCATGAAAACTAGAGGAATTACTGGTATTGATGCTGAAGGGAATTTTTTGCCAAAAATCATTGGATCCATGAAGACTCCTTGGTGCACTGAGAATGTCTGCAATTGGGCCAAGCATGTGTTCATTATAATGGTACTGGCTAAGATGGGCAACATCCTTGTCAAAACCTTCACTTCCTCAACTTGTGTCACCGTGCAAACTTTCCAAGGCTCTGGATTGGTCTCTTGAGGAAGAATTGCAGCCTTGTCCAGTAACCTGGTTAGTCACAAGGATTTAGCATAGGTCAGGTTTGTAAAGGTCTAAATATATCTATGTAACAAGTGACATAAAATGAAGCCTTCGCTACTAGAATTATTGAGTTATAGCCAGGAAGAGTGTTTGATTGTTCATTTGATCCCTTTCTATGTATGAATGAGAATAACTATTCTCAGTATTTACCTGAACTGATTGGTATGAGGGAGTCTTTCATCATATTCATGTACATCCTTATCATTGATTTCGTAAAGTTCATCAGAATTTTCTGGAAAAGACAAGCTTCTGTTCTTGACTGCAACTACTATAACCTGAACAGTCCACAATTGATCTTGTCAGGAGACAAATACTACACATACTATATATATATATATATGAATGAGCACAAGGGAGAGAGAAAAACCTGCAAAACTCTCAGTAAAGGGCTGTTCCCAAGAGGTGGAAAACGATAAAATGGCTTCCCAAGGGCAACTGCTATGAATCCAACAATAGCACCCATAGTGCCCATGAAGAAACCCCAGTACCATTCCTCATTCATGCTGACCCACACTACAAATGAGACACCAATTGCTGCTCCAAAAGTGGTACTTAACAGGTACCAATTAAAATAAGTTGCAAGCTGTGCTGCTCCTTTTGGATCCTTGGGATCAAACTGATCTGCACCAAGCGCTGGAAGAGCTCCTTTAACTCCACCTGTACCTAAGGCCAATACAGCAAGTGAACCATAGAACATCAATGCTATGCCGCCTTTGAGACAACCCTTCTGGCAAGTTAACTCAGGCTGCAGCTCTTTTGAATAAGCTTGGATGGTAACCATTGATAGTCCCTGCAAATTAAAAGCATGCTTATGGGAAATTTGAGGAAACAGCCATGGGAAGTTTACTACTTGAACTTACACAAAATGAGACACACTTTGATATGTTAAAACTTACTATTACTTCCAGTGCTCCAAATATCAAAATTGTATACAGCCGATTCAAGTAAGTGTCTGAGATGAAGCCTCCCAACAGTGTGAGCAGACATATTGAGCCCAAGAAGTTTGTAAGAGTATTTGAAGAAGTGGTAAAATCAAGTTTCATTACAAAGCTAAAATACAGAACCAGGCTAACCATGTTAGCTACAAAGCCAATATTCTCAAGTGCCCCCAGAACTACAAATCAGAAAAAGGAACATTAATTAGTTCATTCAATTCAAGTACTTCATCATCAGTCACCAAGTAAATCCTTAGCATACTTTTTGTACATCATTTCTTACCAAAAACAAAAGAGCAAGCTCGGAATCCACCTTTCTTAGCATTTCGAAACTGAAAAACAACAGTCAGTGCATTAGATACAGAGAGGGGGAAGGGGGAGAAGAGATGTAAAAGAAAATACAAGTAGAGTAGATTTGGATAGTCACCATTTTTGAGGCTTTGAGAGAGCTTAGCAACTAGCAAGTGCAATTGCTTGTGACTTGTGAGCTGAATACTGTCTTGATCAAACTCAAGGCATGGCAGCTCTTTTATAAGGTAACAGCCAGAGATTCTAGCCCCAAGCTCAATTCTCAAACTCTATGGACTCCCTCGAATGTTTTATTCCTCATTTTGGAATCTAGCCGAATTCTCTCATTACTATTATTCTCTATCTCGTATTTTGCTTCTTTATGGTGGTAACCATTTTTTAATCACCTTTTTAACATTTTTGTGCACATTTTATTTTTCTTGGTTACATTGTGCAATAATTTTTTTTTTAATATGATTTTTAGATTTATTATGTATATGGATCTTCCCAAATTTTTTATTTTGCTTTGCATGATTTACAAAGAAAGATTGTGTACAACTGTGGGAATCTGCCTATATAAGGGAGATTTTCATGAATGTTACAGAATTGGTAGGACTCTTTGGTAAGGTTTATTTTATCATTTTATATATGGCTAAAGAGGACAAGTATGTATAAATACAATACAATCTCGTCTGATAAACCATCCCTAAAGACAATGTGAATACTCATCCTCTAATCCTTTTAGTTAGCCACTTTTAGCCTTTGTAACTTGATTCTCTTTCTCTGCAATTTATCAATCAAGGCTGGCATTACTCCAAAAATTCGTTAATGTCTTTGGTTAGAACTTAGAAGTTAGAGCCATGTTGTCTTCATCCCTTTTTTCCCTGTTAAAATTGAGTAAGCTCCTCATCTTCAACAAGAGCCGGTATAAGTCACCTATGAAATTTTAATAAACCCTTCACTCATCTTGCCATCCTAATATATATATATATTAAACAAATACTGATGTTCTTCCTAAAACGATTTACATTTTAAAAATCGTTATTGTTATTATACATAGATAAAAATTCTAATCATGTCAAGACAAACCTGACAAATCAGCATGTCGCTTGTCAATTTTTCACAAGTTCTTACTTCAGTTTATGGAACCATTCAAGAGATTTTTAAATGATGTTCATTTTTAGACAAGACTACTAAATTTCATTATAGAAAACGAATAGAGCAGCAGGGCTAGAATTCAAACATAGAGAGAGAGAGTAATACAAACAACTTTTCACATATGTAAACTACTCAAACTAGCAGAAAATTGCCACTTTCCAACTCTCAAAGCAGTATAACGAGGCATTACCACATCCCACAACAGAGTCTCACATCTCATGCTCAATACTTCCTTCCTCATCCTCCCCATACTCAACATCATCCTCGGCTGTTGCATCCTGGTACTGCTGATACTCAGATACAAGGTCATTCATGTTGCTCTCAGCCTCAGTGAACTCCATTTCATCCATTCCTTCCCCAGTGTACCAGTGCAAGAAAGCCTTCCTCCTAAACATGGCAGTGAATTGCTCGCTTACTCTCCTGAACATCTCCTGAATGGAGGTCGAGTTACCGATGAAAGTTGATGCCATAGACAGGCCACGAGGAGGAATATCACAAACACTGGACTTGACATTGTTTGGAATCCACTCAACAAAGTATGAAGAGTTCTTGTTTTGAACATTAATCATTTGCTCATCAACCTCTTTGGTGCTCATCTTGCCCCTGAACATGGCAGAGGCTGTGAGGTAACGACCATGTCGAGGGTCTGCAGCACACATCATGTTCTTAGAATCCCACATCTGCTGTGTGAGTTCGGGCACAGTTAGAGCACGATACTGCTGAGATCCACGTGAGGTGAGAGGAGCAAATCCAACCATAAAGAAGTGCAGACGAGGGAAAGGAATGAGGTTCACTGCCAGTTTTCGGAGGTCAGAGTTGAGCTGGCCGGGGAACCTAAGGCAGCATGTGACACCACTCATGGTTGCAGAGATCAGATGGTTCAGATCACCAACTGTTAAAACCAATGAAAAGAAATTAATTTAGCATTATCCTTATCAATACAAGATTAAGGAACACAACCAGTTTTTTTTTTTTTTTTTCACAGTTAAAGGTTACTAGTTATTCACATAACAATCGAATATAACATTAGAAACTTACAGCTAGGAGTGGTCAACTTCAGAGTCCTGAAACAGATATCATACAAAGCCTCATTGTCCAGCACCATACACTCATCAGCATTCTCAACAAGCTGATGAACAGAAAGGGTGGCATTGTATGGCTCAACCACTGTATCTGAAACCTTTGGTGATGGGAAGACTGAGAAAGTGAGCATCATTCTATCAGGGTATTCTTCTCTTATCTTTGAAATCAACAAGGTACCCATTCCAGAACCAGTTCCTCCACCCAGAGAGTGGCAAACTTGAAAACCTATTCAATTCATACAAACAAAATAAATATATCAATACAAAATAACAAGAACAGCACAAAATAACTGTCAACATCATAACTACCAAAAACAGAGGTATTTACAAAGCAAATTCGATTGCATTATTATTTTGCCTATGAATATAATGTTTAGAATCCTCCGTGAAGAACCTTGAATATGCTACATAGGCTACATAACACTAATCCAATTTTGACATTTCTTTTAATCAAATGGGCTGGTGGCAAATTAAGCAAAAATTTGAATCCACCTTATAAAAGTTGGATCATGAAATCTATGAAAATTAAAATGTTACTTAAGTGTATCAGCATTAAATGAAAAAAAAAAGGTAAAAATCAGCTGTATACCTTGAAGACAATCACAATTCTCAGCTTCCTTTCTAACAACATCAAGAACAGCATCGATAAGCTCAGCTCCTTCAGTGTAATGACCCTTAGCCCAATTATTTCCAGCTCCAGATTGTCCAAAGACAAAGTTATCGGGCCTAAAGATCTGTCCATAAGGACCAGTTCTCACACTATCCATGGTCCCGGGCTCAAGATCCATGAGGACGGCGCGTGGCACAAACCTTCCACAGGAAGCCTCATTGTAGTAAACATTCACGCGCTCCAATTGCAGCTCGGAGTTTCCGGTGTAACGTCCGGTTGGGTCGATGCCGTGCTCGTCGCAGACAACTTCCCAGAACTTGGATCCGATCTGGTTCCCGCATTGCCCACCTTGTACGTGAAGGATTTCCCTCATTTTTAAAAAGAAATTCTTTCTAAATTCCTGCGAAAATCAAGAAATCGTAAGCAAAAATAAAATAAGATAATTGAATAGAATACTAGATCTAGGGATTGGAGCTTACGAGGGGGCAAATGCGACTGACAATGGATCGGAGGATGAGAATGAGTGAGAGTGGAGATGAGGAGTTGTGCGGAAGAAATGAGGGTTTATATAAGGAAGAAGGAAAGGGAAAGACTGTGAGATCAGATCAGACGGTTGATATTGTTTCCCTCCTTTTCTTTAATTTGGCCGTTCGATGCCGTTGGATTATTGTTTCTGGGGGGTTTTATGTTTTTTTTAAAATTTAGGAGTGGGGATTTAGGACTGTATATATTGACGGAAATATCCTTTTCGCGAATGACTTGTTTACCCCCGAATTATTATCTAATCTAATTATAATTAGTAGGTGTGAAGTTTCTATATATAATAAACAATACACAGGGCACTCATTACTGAGTATATAATATGAAAATAAAATAATTAAAATGTTATATTTAAATATTATGTTTATTCTCAAATGGGTAGTTTTATTTAAGATGGATAGTTTTTATTTTGTTTTGGATTTTTTGAAAAATTGAGTTTATCTCCGAATTAATTCATGAGGCAAATTCAAGTTCTCACATTATAATTAGTATAGATAATATATGGAAAAAGAAATGAAAAAGAAATTTCATATCGTAGATGAAAATTATACTATAGCTACTATACTATATATATGATAGATATATATGATAGAATTGGGTGCTAAAAAACATAAAAATACTGTAAGATATAATTGATCTTAATCCCTTTTTTTTTTGGGTGAGTAAAATTTTGTACACAAAATATTTTTTATATATATAAACATCTTTTTCTTTCTTTTTGAAAACCAAGTAACAAAAGAATGATAGTTAAATAGATTTTTCAATAATAATATATCTGAATTTAAATAAATAGATTTAACACAAAAGCTTTTGATGATCGTTTGTATATATTATAAATTGTAGATTGACCTATTTTGATTATTATAATTTAATATAAAGTGTATAAACTTTGATATATAACATGTAGCATGTCTTGGCCAAAAAAACATGTAGTATGTTATATATATACTAAATAGTATTTGAAAGATTCAGAAAATTTACCAAAGGCCCCTTTTGAGGATCGATGAGGAGGTTTCATTTGAACTTTTTTTGTCCTTTTCTATCTTTTCTCACCTGCCAAATTACTAAGAAGATCAAGGTTAGTTTCTAGCCAGTTCTTGCCCTTGAGCCCTTTTTGGTAATTATCCTTTTCTTTCATATAAATGTTATAATAAATCTTATCCCCCTTAATTATCTAGAATTGTAACCTCTTTTCAAGTCTTTCATGTCCATATGAAAAAGAGAGTAAACTTAGTTTTTGTTTAAGTGGTACACACTTTAGAGGGGGAAACAAAATTGAAGCTATTACATCTGTCCATGTACAAACTAATATTTACTATTTATTGCTAACTTTAGGGTATATGCTCAATGTTAATAGTATAGCCTTTTAAAAATGCAACACATTTAAAATCATAGTATTTTCGAAATTTCCTACGTATCAAACAATTTAATTCGAATAGAAAATTATTCAAAAAAGTAGATTGTTGAACGCCCGATGCGGCAGCACGGACCGATCCACTTGTATATAATTACTTGGATATGACTATAAGTCCAAAATCTTCATTTTTCACATAATCTCCTATTTGTTGAGTATGATGGGAATGGGCAAATGGCAATAAGTCTCTATATTGCTATAATAATTAATACCAATGAATAAAATACAGGACCGGAGGTCTTATCGGTGAGGCCACCGGTATCCGGTTCAATCGGTGGTTAAACCGTTTAAGAGTTTTAAAAAAAAAATAGTATAAAATAAATATAATATATGATGAAATAATCATAAAATAACATTTTGATGGAGTGGTTAAGTCTTTTGTCTTCATTCAAAGTGTGTTGGGTTCGATTCTTACCATTTGCAATTGTTTTTTTTAATTTTTCAAAATGAAAAAAAGTTGACCAAGTCCAAAACCGGTAAACCGGTCGTTTCAACCGATACATTGACTTGACGATTTTATACATATATCAGTACCGGACTTAGCATCGGTTCCCGATTCAACCGATTGAACCGGCCGATCCAGTACAGTATTTTATTCACTGATTAATACTAGTGTGCAAAATAAATTAGTACTAATAATATAAGAAATAAAATCCGATTCCTAATAAGTAAAAAGCTATTGTCCCACAAAAAGGGTAACATGGTCAGTTTATATGCAAAAGTTATATAATTCTAAAGAAAGGGCATTTTATTTTCCATAACCGTGTCTGTATAAACCCCTTTTCATTTTTTTAAACTAGAAAAAGGTAGGAAATTTTTGTCATGGGTCATGACACATATTGGATGGGAAAGGGTAATAAAAAATTAGATTAGTTAAATAGAGAAAATATAATTAAGGAAGAGATATTTGTTTGTTGTATCCACCATGGACCAATAGAGAGAGATAAGGTGGGAGAGAAAGAAATTAAGAAAGAAAGCTTTGCTGTAAGGGCCACATGATTGGGCATGTGACCTGCCAACTATTCTTATAACATTTAGTCACACTTCACTCTCAATAGTCACTACCTATATCATATGTATGCTTATTTAAGACTCCTCTTGTCAATTTCATCACTCACCTTTTTAACTCAATTTTTGCTTAGGTTTTAGGCAAAGCCATATCATCCCCCAGGCCCCAACTCTATATTTATTGCTTCTAAATTTGGGTGTGTGTTATTGTTTTGATTACTAGTATTTTAGCATGATGGTTTATAAGGTGTTTGTCAATCACATTTAATCTCTTTTAATTTATCATGTTAAAGAATGATTTAAAGTACTACAAAGTCTTATAATAGCTACAACCTACTCCTACTCCGATGTAAACAATTATCAAGTATATTTCTTTTTTTTTTGGGGGGGGGGGGGGCAAATTGACTAAAATATTTAAAACTTATATAAAATTAGATTTCACACTAATTTTATCATGTACTTTGGTATGAGATTCACATATTATGGAGATATATATATTGATTTATCCTAAAAATTATAAAAGCTTTTCTTAATACCAATAGGCATGGTTTTTGAAACCGGACCAGATCGGGTGGTTCGACCGGTCCACCCGGGTACCGGATAGGTATCCGGCCTGACTGGGGACCTAAACCACGGTCTAGTTGAGCCGCCTTAGAACCGTCTAAACCGGATAACCCGGAACCGAATTAAACCGACAATTAACGGTTTTTTTACTTTTAAAAATAAATCAAAAACAAAATTGAAATTATACTAAAAGTGAAAAACGACAGACTTGCAATGCGTATCAGACAAACAAAACAAAGAAAGCAACAGACCTCGACAAATCGAAAAGAAAATCGAATGAACAAAAAAAAACCCCAAAACAACAACCGAGGGCTAAATAATCAATTCAGGATATAAGGTTTGCCCCAAAATGCAATTTGGGATATAACGTTACAAAACAAGCAATTAAGGATATAACGTTACGAAAAGCGAGCAATTAAGGATATAGTCCGTTAAATGATGACATGGCATCCACGTGGCATCCATGTAATTTTTGACAATACACGTGTCATCTACGTGGACACAACGTGGATGCCACATCATCAATTAACGGAGCCCTAACTGATTATATCCTTAATTGCTTGAAATCGAAAACCTCATATCCTTAATTGCTTGAAATAAAAAACGTTATATCCTTAATTGCTTGTTTTGTAACGTTATATCCTTAATTGCTTGTGGCAGCAAACATTATATCCTAAATTGATTATTTGGCATATTCTTAATTAAAAGCAACCAGCATTTTCATAATTATCATAATAATAATAATCCTAATTTCATAACTTTATTTATTGATATGAATAAAATCACAAAATTTAAAGATTACGAAAAAATCAAATAAACATCTGCATTACTGAATTTCTATTACTGAAATTCATTCACACAAACAATCATTTTAAACATATTTAATTAAATCTAATGTCTTTTTTTTTCCATTTTACTATTTTAATTGCAAAACTTAGATATATTGGAACTTTTTAAATATATTTTTTAAATGACATTTTTAAACTTTTATAGTTTTATTCTACAAAAAACTCTATTTTTATTTAATTAAATTAAATATTTTGTAAATAATTTTTTACCATTTTAATTTTAAAAAATTGGAGATCTTTTGGTAGGTCTGGACCCAGTCCAATTATAATATAAACTAATAAAAATATAATTATCGTTACTTTAAAGTTTAAAAGTTAAAATTAGTTACATAATCATTAATTAAATATATTTTTTAAGAACTAATTAAGTTAATTATTAATTATATTCAATATGGTGTGCAACACACGTGGATGTGAAGATTAGTATATCATTAAAAGAGAATAACTAAATATATTTTTAAAGTAAAATAAATATACATAATTATAAATAATATTCAAATTTAATATTTATGTAATAAATAAATTTACATAAGTAATTTCTTATATTAATTTCTAACAATTATTAATGACCATTAACTATTAGGATTATTGTGTTAAACCCAATTTTATCTCTATCACCATTAGAGGGACAAAAAAAGGTATATATTCTAAGAATACATTTTTCTACTAATACATTTTTCTACCAAGCAATGCCTTATATATGATGCCAAAAGAAAAAAAAAAAAAGCAAGGCCTTATATACAATAAAAAGTTATTTAAATAAAATATTTTTTAAAAAAATTATTTTCTTCTGAATATTTATGTTATAGATGATAAGCAAGCAATTTAGGATATAACGTTTTCTGCCACAAGCAATTAAGGATATAACGTTACTAAAACAAGCAATTAAGGATATAACATTTTTTATTTCAAGCAATTAAGGATATGACGTTTTCGATTTCAAGCAATTAAGGATATAATCAGTTAGGGCTCCGTTAATTGATGACGTGGCATCCACGTGGTATCCACGTAGATGACACGTGTATTGTCAGAAATTACGTGGATGCCACGTGGATGCCATGTCATCATTTAACGGAGCCCTAACGGACTATATCCTTGATTGCTCGCTTTTCGTAACGTTATATCCTTAATTGCTTGTTTTGTAACGTTATATCTCAAATTGCATTTTGCAGCAAACCTTATATCCTGAATTGATTATTTAGCCACAACCGAGGGTTCTTCAGTTCTTATTATCTGTCAAAGAAGAGCAAGAGTGAACACCAGTGTTTTTGCAGGGTCAGTGTGGGAAACTAGAATGAAGAAAGATGAAGTTAAAGAAGGAGTTAAGGTTTTTAATGGAGAATAAGAAAATGGTGATAAAAAATTGAGCTTGAAGAAAAGCCAAATTGTTGGCGGCGTGGCTGTTAGTGGGAAAAGAAAGACTTGGAAAAGTGAAAGCTTTGATGGGAATCCAATTCAGATTGGCAAAGGCAAAACTGAGGAACAATTGTCTGTTTCTGTTGATGAAATTAAGAAGAGCCCAATTCGGGTTTTAAGAGGGAGATATTCTGAGGAACAATGCAAAGATTTGAGTTTGTCTGTTAAGAAGACCCAGTTAGAAAAGGAAGATCTGTTGATGGAATTGAGAGAAGTCCAGATCTGAATCTGGCGAGAAGAATGAGGGGAATTTAATTCAATTGGGATATGCGGGCTGTGATTGAACCGCCTGAATGGTCCAACCGGTCGGACCAGTCAAACCATCAACCATTGGCATAAGCAGTTCAAGCTTCGGGTCGGTTACAAAAACCATGCCAATAGGAGAAAGCAAAAAATGAAAGAAATAAAAAGAAAATGATATGGACAAATTTGTTCAAAGATCAGCATCAAAGGGATGGACCCAAGAGTAGTCAATTTTTGTATGGGTGATGTGATAATTAATGACCTTATATTAAAAGAAACTTTATAGTAATTTGATTTTATCTTCTTGTATTCATAATTATCACGTGATAAGGTCGAAGATGTAGTAGTGATGAATGGCATGTGCCCAGGCTGCTATAATTGAACAAATATTGAACAACAAAATTGAGGCACATGCTATCTTACACCCCAAAACCATTCTTAGATGCAATGCTATACGGAATACGGCCATCAAGATGAAGACATATCTCTTCTATACC
This sequence comes from Corchorus olitorius, assembly GCA_001974825.2. Lineage (NCBI taxonomy): Eukaryota > Viridiplantae > Streptophyta > Magnoliopsida > Malvales > Malvaceae > Corchorus > Corchorus olitorius. Next base: position 13,588 of record AWUE01012825.1, read on the forward strand.
AATGTTTTTGGAGAGAGATACTCGACTGTGGTTCAAAACTATTACTAATAGCATTATATGAAGTACAGACAACTATCCCTTTTGTTTAATCATCATGGGTGTTTATATTTCATTTCCATGTTTGGTTAGTATGGTTTATTCCCATACTAATGGGTATGTAAAAATCGACATTTGAGAAAGGGAAAAAACTAATGGGTATTCCCATTAGCATGGTTTATTCCCATACTAATGGGTATGAGAATCTTTATTGAGACAATTAAACATGGATAAAAAACTTTCTCATATAACATTTTCATGGGAATGAAACATTCCAATCAACCAAACACAACCTAAGTTCTTTTTGTAATTGTGTTATCCATGTATTTTTTAGGAGTATTTATTTCTTTTTGTAATTGTGTTATTCATGTATTTATTTATTCTTTCACGAGTAATGTATTGTGACTGTGAGATTCATGGATGGGTCCAAAACTATACATTTTGTGAACCCATTCCCGTAACACGTTTCACGGCCATATGCATATAGATCGGAGGCTTTGATGCTAGATGCGAGGACCCTTTGGACCACTCGTCAAGGGGAAAAAGGAATAATAAAAGGGGATACCAGATATACATATCACATTAGTTTATTATGAAAATTTAACATTACATTACATTAATTAATAATAAAAGGTATCTTTGTCATCTGTTTGGAAACATTGTTCCTCCAATAATTGCCCATACAGATCCAGTGTACAACTTGATAATATTGGTTTTTAGATTTGTACTGAAGATGCTTCGAATAAGAAAAAAATAAAATAACAAAAGGTTAGGCATGACAAATATTCAAACACTATATATTTAAGTTCAAACACTAATGTTGAACAATTTATACAATGTACTTCAAAACATGAGTAAATAGGAAGAAATTTGATTGTGCCAAAATTAAAAAAAAAAAAAAAGGAAGAAATTTGCAGGGTCAAAATGAGAAAATTTTGCTGTGAAAGGAAACATAGAACATAATTTTTAGTTCTCTACGTTTAAATATTGTAAGTGATGATTAAATAACACCAGTGGGATCCGTGGCGCAATGGTAGCGCGTCTGACTCCAGATCAGAAGGTTGCGTGTTCGATTCACGTCGGGTTCAAAACCTCGATCCTGTTCGGATCCAATTTTTTATTCCTTTTTGGTATTTTTTTTATTCCTTTGATGCGGTATCGAGTATTGGCTATATGGGTAAAGTACTTAAATAGCAGCCCATTGGGCTGATCTAGATCTGAAACTGTAAGAAGCCCAAATTATGGGCTGATCCAGATCTGAAACTGTAAGAAGCCCAAATTATTACATCAACGGCAATGAAGAATGGTCCAAGATGGAAAGGGCAATCCCAGCCGTTAAATTACTCAACGAGAAACCTTACAAAACCCTATTTAACATTTTCTTGAGTCTTTTCCGCCTCCTCTTTCTTTACATCTTCGCAGAAACCCTAAACCACCTCTTTAGCCGCATCGACTCTCGACAGTGCACAGAGGTAAACCCTTTCTCCTCTTCCCTTCCGTCTGGAAAGCCTCTTTTAGTTTCATTGCTGAAAACTGTAAGATGGGAACAATTTTCCTTTGCAAATTCATTAGTCATTCTTCTGTTTTACAGATAACTTTTTATATGTATGTATGCATTGATTTAGTTTTATACTTCCTTGAAATGAAGTTAGTTTTGGTTCAATTTTTATGATCCTTCAATAATTGCTTATTAGAATTAATGAGAGTCTTTTTCTCATGCTTTATTCAGTAATAAGCTTTAGTAATTAGCCCATTTCATTATTACACTCTATTCTGTTATGTTATTTGTTTTTCCTAGGACTGTTAGATGTCTAGAACTTGTTTCCTGAATGGTTTTGGTGTGATTTATATTTGATTAGAGATGGGTGAGGAAGTTAAGGCTTTGGTTCCCGAGTCCCTCTTGAAAAAGAGGAAGAGGAGTGAAGAATGGGAGCATGCCAAAAAGCAGGAGCTTGAAGCTGCGAAGAAGAAGAAAGCTGAGAACCGCAAGCTGATTTTCAGTAGGGCTAAGCAATATGCAAAAGAGTACGACGCTCAGGTAAGTGTGCTGTTATGTCTGGATATATTGTATTTTTATCAAATCGTAACAGCTTTTGAATCATACTTTGTGCATGTAATTGTTAGGAAAAAGAGCTCATTCAATTGAAGCGTGAGGCAAAGTTGAATGGAGGATTCTATGTTGATCCTGAAGCAAAGCTGTTGTTTATCATTCGCATACGAGGGTACTGTGATTGTGACAATATGTTGATATGTATTCTTCATTTCAAATGGTAACATTTTTGTTCTTATTACTGAAATGTTGGTTTTTCAGTATCAATGCCATGCACCCAAAGACAAGAAAGATCTTGCAGCTCTTGCGTTTGAGACAGGTATCTTATCGTTTGTTCTTAAAACAAGATAAATATGGTTTATTGTGAATTGATTCTCTCATATGGTTGTGGTTTTACTGGCATGTGCATGAGCTGAATCTTCCTTTAGGGGGGTTGAGAATGAAATGATGTGTTATGATATTTGGCTTGCATTAACGTTGTTCTTTTCATATCTTACTGACTGTTATCCATGTTCTGGTGTTTGAGATTTTTGTGCAAAGTTAGATGTATATTATGTTCAAATTTTTGTTTGTTTTGCCCATGTATAGTTGGAATTTGTTGATAAGTTGAATGGGTTGCACATTTTGATATCGGGTCTCAAATGTAGATGATCATGGGTTGCTTCGTAGGGAAATCAAAATTAAATGTCAAACTTGTATTTTTTATAAATATGCTGCTTTGGTTATGGAATCAGGGCAATGCTTTGCTTTCTTTATTGCAATGTAATGGGTATGTTGGTTGTTGATGTATTGGAAACTATTGAATATTTTATCCAATAGGATATGTAAAACCTGGACCTGATTTGTGTTTGCACCAATACAGATCTTCAACGGTGTTTTCCTTAAAGTGAACAAAGCAACAATGAACATGCTTCACAGGGTTGAACCTTATGTGACTTACGGGTATGTTTTCCCTTTACCTGCTTTGTACACTTTACCATTCACTTTTTTTTTTTTTTAAATATGTATATCCAAAGTCTAATTTATTAATGATGTTTGTTCCTAGGTATCCCAATCTCAAGAGTGTGAGGGAATTGATCTACAAAAGAGGTTATGGGAAGTTGAACAAGCAGAGAGTTGCTTTGACCGACAATGAAATCGTCGAGCAGGTCTGTCTTTCTGCATTTGAGAGTTTTGATTTGGTTGTCTGCATTTACTAAGTTTACTGCTTTTTTGTTGGTCTCAGGCTCTTGGCAAGTTTGGCATTGTCTGTGTGGAAGATCTCATCCATGAGATCATGACTGTGGGACCTCACTTTAAGGAGGCAAACAACTTCCTCTGGCCATTTAAGCTGAAGGCACCATTGGGTGGTCTGAAGAAGAAGAGAAACCACTATGTTGAGGGAGGAGATGCAGGGAACCGTGAGAATTACATCAACAAGCTAATCAGAAGAATGAACTAAGTCTTGTTTGTTAATTTAGTGGTTGAGGTATTTTTGGTTTATTTGGAAGGGCCGCTCTATTTCTTTTGGAAGTTAGAAACAGTTTATCGTACAACATGAAAAATTGCATTGTGTTACTACTATTATCCGACTTTATGACTGAAGTATCTCAAAGTTTTGTTGCCTTAAGAAATTTTGTTGCTAATACTTTCAGTTCAGATGGTTATTTAGTAATTATAGTTTGTTTTCAGAAAAATGCTGCTTGCTGTATGTGGGGTTTTTTTGACTTGTTAAATGTGGATGATGATTTAAATCTTGAGTACTAGGCTGATGTCGCATTGATCCTTTTCTCAGATAAACGGTTTATTGTCCTTGTTAAATGTGGGTCATGAACGTGTCTAAGTTATTGTCCTTGAGTTGGGGAATATGGTAATCGGTTTTGCAGATGAGCCCCCTGGTTTGAAGTTTAATGTAGTCATCACCGAAGACATTGTGATGATATATTGGAGTACAAATTCTAGATTTTAAGGAATGTTTGACAATTAGTATAATTTCACAAAAAACTATTTGCTCCTTCAACTGGCTTCAAGGATTTTGATTTTGAGATCTAAGTTGAGAAATGTAGCTTGTAAGAAATGTTGCTGATGATGGATACCATCTTGCACGGGAATGCAAAGGGTATGGACTGCAAAAGAAAGCTGAGCAGGACAAAAACCAAGTCTTAACTTGAATTCGTTCCTATATATACACACAGCATTCGCAGTTGGGCCAAATCCCGAATCAGCACTTGTGATAAATAATTAATTTACCACAACTAAGTATAGATTATTATGTTTGCTGTCTTCTTGGCTCACGCGCCTTTACAGATCAGATGACATAATTATATCTTTATTATTATTAATTAATCATGCCCAGACCAGAGATTAGCAATGGAGTCTGTCTGAGTTGACCATGGAAAAACGAGTGGCGATTGTTGGAGCAGGATTGAGCGGCCTTGTTGCCTGCAAGTATGTTGTGGGGAAGGGTTTGGATCCGGTGGTGTTTGAAGCTGATGAAAGGATTGGAGGAGTTTGGGGTCATAGCCTGGACTCAACCAAGCTCCAGACTGTGAGACAGTCTTACCAGTTTTCTGATTTCCCATGGCCCCCTTCCGTCAAAGACTTGTATCCTAGTCACTCTCAGGTGCTAGAGTACCTCGAATCCTACGCTCGCCATTTCGGAATCTATCCTCACATCAAGTTCAATTCCAAGGTCACCACTATCGACTATGTTGGAGAGTGTTATGAAGAGATTGAATCTTGGCATTTCTGGAGTGGAACTGGAACGCCCTTTGCCTCCAAAGGGAAATGGCATATTACCGTGCAAGATGTCAAGACTTGCACCGTTGAGGTATGATATTGATATTAATTTCTTAATTATACCCATCAATTGATTAGATTTAGGTTGTCTGTTTTAAAGTAAATCTTACATGGTTCATGTTTAATATATACAAGCAGGGCGGTCTGCGCTTGCGCTGCAGTCATCTTCTTATTAGGGCTATATTTTTTGTAGTTGTTTAAGTCGGATAGTAAGAAGATATTGCATTGACTATAAGTTAATCAGTTAGAAGAAACTCATATATCGAAACAAATAATTCGCATATATAAAGCAAAACACAAACCTCTCTTTCATTCTAAAAGTGCATTATCTTAATTCTACTCCATCTCTAGGTAATTCATCAAAATAAAGCTAATATTCTACTCCATCTCTAAATAATTCATTAAAATAAAGCTAATATTAATTGTTGCTTGAAATGTATGTTGATCATCCAAAAAAGCATAGTACGCTGCAGTCATTTTTTAATCTTGATTGCTGTTGTTGAATTAATGAACTCGGGTAGGTGAAAGAATTTGGCTTCTGCATAAGGAATGTCTAATTTTTTGTAGTCAAGGAGCATGTATAGTTGTGTAGGAAAATTGAATTAGTTGAGAGCATTTAAAAATGAAAATGCTATATACATCTAACATGCTTGTTATTGTTAACACGTTTGGGATCTAAGAATTAAGGAGTAATTTATACTATTTTTATTGGAAGAGTTGGTTTGAAGTGGAAAATTTAAGGACTTGCCTCAAAACAATATTTATGGTTGTGGTGGAGCGTTTGGAACCTAAGAATTAAGGAGTAATTTATACTATTTTTATGGAAGAGTTGGTTTGAAGTGGAAAATTTGAGGACTTGAGAAATTCCTCAAAACAATATTCATGGTTGTGGTGGAGCCTTTGAGATCTAAGAATTAAGAAGTAATTTATACTATTTTTATTGGAAGAGTTGGTTTGAAATGGAAAAATGAAGGACTTGAAATTCCTCAAAACAATATTTATGGTTGTGGTGGATATTCTTCCAATACTGCAATAGGGACGAAGAGAGGCAAAGGGGGCCAAGCAAATAGAAGAAGGGAAATAGAGTTTGAAACAGTAAAAATAGTTGTATTTTTCGACTTGGTTAATAAAAGATTTATTTTTATTATAAAAGTCTAATACTTTTTTATAATTTAAAAAAATTTGAATATTAGATTTACAATATCTTTTTATAATTAATAAAAATTTAATGACTAAAAAGAATATTAATTAAAAAATTATTATACTATAATACTGAGAAAATTTTAGAAATTTCCCAATTAAGATTTTTGAGTTTGTGATTTTATATAGTATAATGACTAATAAGAATATTAATTAAAAAATTATTATACTATAACACTAAGGGTATTTTAGAAATTTCCCAATTAAAATTTTTGAGTTCGTGATTTTATATAGTAGTAAGATAAGATGAGATAGTAAGATAGTAAGATAGTAAGATATGGACATGACAGACTTATGAAGCTGAGTTTGTTATTCTTTGCATCGGCCAATTTAGTGGTCTTCCCAACATCCCAGAGTTACCCCCAAATGAAGGACCTCAAATTTTCAATGGCAAGGTGATTCACAGCATGGACTATGGGGCTATGGACCGTCTCAAGGCTAAAGAATTAGTCAAAAATAAGAGAGTTACCATTGTTGGTTCTCGCAAATCTGCAGCAGACTTAGCAGCATATTGTGCAGATATAAATGGTGAGCATATATAATTATAAACTTGTTGTTCATTACTCAAAAAAAGTATTAAGCAAGAGCAGTTTAATTAATTCCATATAAATTGTTCCTTATTAATTTTGCATATACACTAGGTCCCAAGTACCCTTGCACAATGATCCAAAGGACAGCTCATTGGTTTCTCCCCCAAGACTATTTCAAAGGAGTATTGGGTCGGGTTATTTTATTTTTCAAACGATTGTCAGGGTTTATTCATAAGCCTGATGAAACATTCATGCTCGGACTCTTAGCAACCTTGCTTTCACCCTTGGTAATTAAAAACTTAACCCTATTATTATCTACTCCTAGTTATTTCAATTCGTAGATCATGCTTGTTAATTAAACGTAATTCCAATCTGTGCATATTCAGAGATGGGGCACCTCAAAATTTGTTGAATACTATCTAAGATGGAAGTTCCCGCTGAACAAGTATGGAATGGTACCAAAATACAGCTTTTTCCATGGCGCCATGTCATGTCAACTAGCATTGTTGGCAGAAAATTTCTTCAGCAAAGTGGAACAAGGAAGCATTGTCATCAAGAATTCACCAAGCTTTAGCTTTTTCCCAGAAGGTCTGATCATTCATGGTGATGGGGAAAGTAAGCCCCTGAAATCAGACATAGTTATATATGCTACTGGATTCAGGGGTGAAGAGAAACTGAGAAGCATTTTTGCATCTCCAATATTCCAACACTGCCTAATGGGGTCCTCCAATTCAACTTCCATTCTTACTCTCTACAGGTGATTTTTTAAAAAAGTTGTGAAATATTAGTATAATGTAATGTAATTTGTTGTTTTGAGACTGATGAATGGGTTATATATGCATGGCAATTGGCAATTGGCAATTGGCAATTGGCAATTGGCAATTGGCAGGCAAGCTTTTCACCCTCGAATTCCGCAATTAGCAATAATTGGATATGCAGAGAGTACATCCACACTGTCAACTTCCGAAGTGAGAAGCGAATGGGTAGCAGAAATACTCGAGGGAAACATAAAGTTGCCGAGCATAAGAGAGATGGAAAAGGAAGTAAAAATGTGGGAAAGCTACATCAAACAAAACTCTGGCCAGTATTTCAAGAGAACTTGTTTTGACGCGCTTCACGTAAATGCCCAATTATGCAAAGACCTGGGACGTAAACCCCCACTAAAACCAAGTCCAAAACAATAGGAATTTACCATTTCTTAATTTGACTTGGAACCACAATGTTACTTTTAATGACTTTGTGTTTTTAATCTTTCTTATTATTAACTTTTTGAAGGATTCAGAAAGATAATTTCCAATACTTTTAATTAGTAAATGCATACTAGTACTAGTATAAAAGATGCTACTCAAACTCAATACTCCATTCTGGCCAAATATATACTCCATTCCATAATCCATATGGAGCATGTTTATTTTGTCTCTGACAGGCCAGCCAACTCATCATAAAAAGAAAAAAAAAAAACTAGGAGTACATTTTTTACTTCTAGGCTCCGGCTGGCCCAACAACGATACACTTCTTCACCGATTTCACCCATCAACGCCAACTGAGACTGATGACTGATCGTTCATCTGCAATTCTTAACTTTCGTTTTTTATTTTCTTCTTTGGGCGGAAGGCGTACCTAATATTTTTCCACTGTTCAGTTAAAACTTCAAACTATTTTTGTTTTAGAATTCCCCCATTTGTTAACTATAAAAGGAATAGATCTTGTAGTTGTTCCCATTCAGATTTTCCACCATTGCCAATCCAGACCAAGCTCTTTGCTGGATTTGCAGAGATCTATGCACTCTCTTAATCAATACCCAAAACCCTAAAACCCCCCACAAAAATGGTAGGTCCTCCAAAGAAACACTTTCTACCTTTCCTCCTCCTCCTCTTCCTCTGCATCATCTTCCTCCTTTACTCCCCTCACCCAAATCACATCTCTACCCAAACCTTCCCTCTAATTCCCCACTCTATCCCCACCACCTCCCCATCCTTCTCTCTCACCATCAAAGTCCTCACTTTTAATCGCCTCAACTCCCTTACCCGCTGCCTTACCTCCCTTTCCAATGCTCATTACCTCCCGGATCACCCCGTCCACCTTCATCTTTTCATCGACCATTTCCCAAACCAATCCCACTCACAAGTGGACCCCAAGCTTCAGGATTCGCTCGCGATTCTGCAGTTTGTTGATGGGTTTGAGTGGAGATGGGGTCAAAAGATTGTTCATTACAGAACCACCAATGTGGGTCTTCAGGCCCAGTGGTTAGAAGCGTGGTGGCCAACTTCTGACGATGAGTTTGCCTTTGTTGTGGAAGATGATTTGGAGCTTTCGCCATTGTATTACAAGTATTTGAGAGCTTTGATTTTGAATTATTATTACAATGCTTCCAATTTTAGTCCTTTTGTTTATGGGGCTTCCCTTCAGCGTCCAAGGTTTGTTCCAGGTACTATATTTTCTTCTGGGTTTTCTTTGCTTCTTTTGATAGTTTTAGTTCTACTTTTTGTTTGTTTTGCTCAATTGGGAAATGATTGTTATTTTGCCCCCCAAAAAATCAAAATTTATTGGTTCATGAACAATTTTGAAGCTGCCATTTGTTTGAATTATAATAGGAATTAGTGTCAGCAGGAATTAGTGTCAGCAATGGTTGGATTTGTATAAATTCAACAATTAGATAAATTGAGTTTCCCAACTGAAGTTTTCTTGTAAGTGAGACTTCTGTAATGATATTGTTCATTTGAATTTTGGAATTTGGCTTACAAACCAAACGATACTTTTGTAAAGAAATAAAACCTACTAATGTGATGCTTTTAGTAATCACAACAAATAACGTTGTATATTTTGATTGACCAATCATACTGTAATTTGATCTTACAAATTATGCAAGATTGTATTATGCTTTTGTAATAACGTTGTATTACATTTGGTCATTTGTTCATTGCCAATTATGCTTTTGCTTTTTATAATTCCAATGTTCATGTTTTTCACAATTGACTATGTGGCTCTCTGTAAAGTAAGATCACATTGTTCTCTAAACAAGTTATTATTTTTCAAATCAATGCACGCTTATTCATGCCTCCAATATGCCTTATCAATCATAGCTTATGGTCAACGAGCTGATCGCACTAACATTTACTTAAGCTGCGCTTTACAATATATTATATGTTTTATTCATATTTCCCTGTTTGGTTTGGTGGCTGAGCTCCAGACTGTTGATGCTCTGCTGTGCTATTGTTGTATGGTTGATTAGATTTGGGTCCTTTAGTTTTAAGTTCAAACTGTAGTAGGCTTACATAATTCTTTCTGATGGAAATTATGCAATGCATGTCCTTGATTATCATTTTGTTACCATTCATGGCAAGATTGTTGATCTAACAATGATTAAGAAATTGTCTTGAATCTTTTTCATATTTTAATATTTCAACATTCCTCTTTATTTGCTTGCCAACTCCAGGTAAACATGGAAACAAGATGCTATTGGATAGCACCTCTGGCGTTTTCTTGTACCAACTGGTTGGCACCTGGGGTCAGCTTCTCTTTCCAAAGCCTTGGAAGGAGTTCAGGTTGTGGTACGATGAACACAAGGCAAAAGAGATGAAGCCATTTCTTGAGGGGATGGTAATCTTATGCTGTTTTAGTTCTTTCTGTTATTTTTCCTGTGAATATGTGTTTGTGGTTTTCTATCTAATAAAACTTACTAGCTATATACAGGTTACTACAGGATGGTACAAAAAGATGGGAGAAAGAATATGGACTCCTTGGTTCATCAAATTTATTCATTCTCGTGGCTATTTTAATATCTACACTAAATTTCTGGATGAGAAATCACTTAGTGTCTCCCATAGGGATGTTGGTGTTAACTATGGAAAAACAGCAGGGCCAGACTCTCAACTATTGGATGTAAATTCTTTTGATTCCACTTTTATGGAAATGAAATCTTTGAGTACCTTGAAGTGGTATGATTTCTGTTTCAGAGAAGTAATTCCTGGAAGAGTGGTAAGAAACTTGAATGATCTTGGGTCTATTCTTCCCTCAGTGCAGACAAAGGAACTTGTTGTGCTCGTCAGCCTATTTGGGGTACCAGAGGCAGTTACTCGAAACCTTCTTTGCCACTTTGAGAGGCTAGATATTCGGAATTACATCTTTATTGGTCCTGCTACTGACTTTCTGTTTGATCTTGCTCGAAGGGGACATCCTGTGATAGATGCAGACCAATTTCTCAGTAATATCAGAGCATATAAATCAATGGGAATTCAAGAATCGAAGGCTAGGTTTATGAGGGATGTTCTGTCGAAAGCTTATGTTGTGAAAAAAAGTTCAGAATTCAGTTATAATACCTTGGTAGTGGACGGAAACATGGTCTTTCTCAGTAATGATCTGTTTCTTGAGTCTATTGATTCCACATACAACTTCTACGCAGGGGAGAGCTTAGACTTCTTCTTTGTCAAGAACTCACCTTCTGCTCATAAAGCTTTGAGTGATCATTTTCTGTATGATTTTGCAGCTATGGTGGATAAGACCTCATTACCTGGACAGAGCAGAAATTTTGCATCTGAAATGACAAAGCTCCTGGAACAGAAGGGAGTTAGAGTTAAGCGAATTGACGAGAAAAGCTTTGTCATGAAAATTGGTAACCAAAATCGTAATCAAACCTTGGAGACCAATAGGAAGGTAGTTCATTGGTCTACAGGGTTCGAAATAGGTTCCATACGTGAGCAGCTCCAAGAATTGAGTTTATGGGTCTTAGATAACGACTTTTCCTGCACAGCTGTAGTTTGTCACAAGTCATAGCAGTCGAGAAATTCCGAGTTTCAGATTCTTAAAATATTTTACTTGGAATGAGTTATTGAAGCTCAAGGTAAGGCAAAAGGCCAAAGTTGGCTCTTGACAGAGTATGATACAGTAAAATATTCTGAAACAGAAGAAATGGGGAATTCATGCATGGCAGCATATTTGCTGACTCTTTGAACATTTGTGCTAGGAATGAGATTGTTGGGATCGGAGATTATGTGTTTGACTGAAGTGATGACAGCATAGTGAGATTTGGACATGGTAGGGAATCTTGGAAATTTAGCAAGCTGTATAGAGGTCAAAAGGATGGAGGCCAAGGTTTTGGAATGTTGAGTTTCTCCAAATTCTTTTGCGGCTATTTGAGTATCAACATTCAAGAATACTAAATCAAGAGAGGCATACTTGAAACCATGTAGTCTTTTTTAGTATTATTTTTGTTCTTATAATGGAAGTGAAATCTTTGACTTATTTCTTGTTGTTCCAAAGCAGTTGGAAGTTTAGATTGTAATCATTATTACAACAAGATCTTTAATCAATATTAGTGTGACATAAAATGAAAGAACACTCCTAGTGTGTTTTCCAGTTTTCCTCAACTATGTGGCACATGATAATAGACAACACAAGGAAGAAATAAAGGATGAACAAAAAGAAATTGCATCAGATCAGAGTGAGAAAAAACCAAGTGAGTAAAAAGTTGAGGCCATTGAATTTGAATGTGAAAGAAGGAAACACCTAACATGATTTTGTTAATTACTTGATTTTCCTCCCCCACACTCGGAACTTTAATTTATACTACACCATGAAAACTGAAAACGACCCTCCCAAGTCCCAAGTCCCAAGTCCCACCACAATATGTTACGCGGTTAGTAGCCGATTGGAACCTTCATCATCAACTTCAGCTATATAACCTTATAATTTCCATTGACATACGCTGACGCGTTTTCTTTTTTTCGTATCTAAATGTTGTCTTCCGCAACAAAAAAGTTTTGCCATACTCTCTCTGTCTCTCTCCTCCTCAACTTATTATTTCTTTTTTTAAAAAAAATATTTTTAATATTGTTCTTTTTTATGTAGAAATTAATTTCTAGTATTTTAGTTATAAAAAATATACCAAGTGTTAACTAAATCAGTATTAAAAAAATAAAAATAAAGATAATAACAATAATAAACAATTTTATAAGTACACTTATTTGAATTATTATAAAATCTTATAAAATGTGATTTTAGAATCTTTATTCATATAACGAAATTCCGTTTCCTCGAAAATATCTGTATAGCTGGGCTGCTACCCTAAGCCTTTCACCTTTCATACTTTCATGAACACTTCTTTGTCAATGGATATGACAAATTGACAATCTTCTTCTTTTTATTCTCTTTTTTGGCATTTTTCATTGTGTTTTTGTTCTTCATTTCCCAGTCCCTTCCTCTTTGTCCCATGTAATAAACCGATTAAGATTTTAAAGTTAGTTAGGCCCATCAGTTGAAATGTAATTAATAAAATTATTATTAAGAACAACTTGTGATCTTCATCTCTCGTCGTCTATGAGTTTAATCCATTTATATAGGAATTAACAATTTACTGAAAAAATAATGGGGTATGAAAAGTAAAAAGTATAATGGGGACTGGGGAGCCGGAGCCAAGCTCTTTTTGACAATGTTCTTTTGGAACCCATATATAATAGAGCTCAACCTGCAGTTTCTTGTTCTTCAAGGCTACATATAAAAGAACAAATATTGATTCTTAGGAATTTGGAAGTAATAGGAAACTGTTGTTGATGCAGGGTGAATCAACATGTAAAAATTGATATGTAGACAAAATATGTTGCGTACAGTACACATAGAATAATGCTATACATTAATATTAATATTACTAGGGTAATATAATCAACTAAATTGCAGTATGTAATTGAACTTGAACCTAGTTCTATCTCAGGATTCGCCAGACAATAACAGCCATCGAGAGCCTCATTTCTTCATTAAACCTCTCCATCCATGCTATGTACTGGAATATTGGTGCCACGAAAGCGACAAAACAGCCTTAGAGCTTTGTTTCAGGCTGGCAGGTTGGCCATGCCAACTCTATTCTCTCTCTCCCTCTCCCACCGCAACTTATCTCCCTCTTCATTTCAAAATTCCTTTCTTGGCATCTTTTTCTCCCTGACAGTAGACACAAAATTAATGGCACGTACGATCGTTACTCATAAGAATCATAAAGCCAAAAAACAACTTAGAGAACCAGGTTGTATGCACACCTGAAAATTCCTTGATAAACAAACAGAGAGCTGCAGAGGATCTCCTTCATCAAAACTCATGCGGTGAACAGCTGAACTATTTACTAAAGTAGACATAACAAAATTTAACTCTATCCAGCAAGCCAGAGAGCTGGATCCAATTTCTCCAATCTCTCTCCAGCCACAAAAGTGTGCACCTGGTCCTGGATATGAACCCAACTGCAACCAGGGCTCTTCCTTGCTCCCCTCAATTTCATCAGTTCCCTAATCCTATTTGCCTCATCCCATTTCCCTGCTTCAGCATATATGTTTGAAAGTATTGTATAGTATCCGCTATGCTGGGGCTTTAACTTGAACAAATTCTCAGCGGCCCAAGACCCTAGCTCCACGTTTCCAAAGATTCTGCATGCTCCAAGTAAAGCACCCCAAACATTAGCATCTGGGATAATGGGCAAACCTTTAATAAGTTCTGCTGCCTCTTGCAGAAGGCCAGCTCGACCAAGTAGATCAACCATACATGCATAATGCATTTGAGTAGGCTTAATTTTCTGATCCTTCATTTCTTCAAAGTATTTCCTCCCTTTCTCAACTAGTCCTCCATGGCAACAAGCTGATAGAATAACAATATATGAAACTGAATCATACTGAATGCCATCTTCCCTCATTGCTTCAAAGAGGTTGATGGCAATGTTAATTTTACCTAGCATGCCATAACCTAAGATCATAGTATTCCATGAGGCAATGTCCTTGCGTTGAATCTGGTCAAAGATCTTACTAGCTGTGTCAATTCTTCCACATTTAATGTAGAAGTCCAAAAGGGAGTTGGCAACAAAGAGATGAGTGTGAGCATGCTTTCTTACTGCCAGTCCGTGGATCTCTTTCCCTTGCTTGAATGCGGCTTGATTTGCGCAGGCTGAAATAACACCCATGAATGAAACTACATCATGCTTCATACCAACGAGCCCCATTTCTGAAAATAAACTGACAGATTTTGACCAATCATATGTTTCAGAATAGCCTACGATCAAAATATTGTAAGAGACTTCATCTTTAAGGGATTTATTAAAGACATTTTCAGCAAGACTTAAATATCCACATTTTGTATACATGTCTGTCAGAGCATTGGAAACAAACAAATCGAAGTTGGATCCTAGACGAATTGCCCTACAATGAATTTCTTTTCCATTTTTAAGAAATCCTACCCGTCCACAAGCTGGCAGAACATTTGTTAAAGTGATAGAGTCTGGAGTCTCTCCATGAGCTTGCATTTCTCTTAGTAGTTCTATAGCTGCTAATTCAAGCCTATTGTAAGCAAAATTGGCAATCATGGCATTCCATGAAACAATATTTCTCACATTCATTTGCTGAAAAACATTAGCAGCTGTACTTGGACGACCTGATTTTGCATACATATCAATCAATGAGTTGGAGATGAAAACATCGTCTTCAAAACCAATTCTCAAACTCAAACCATGAATCTCCTTTGCTAAGTTGAAAAGTTCTAATTCAACCAGAACAGGTATCATACTTGAAATAGTGACAGAATCAGGAGTCAGCCCTACCTTGACCATCAACCTAAACATATCCAAAGCATCCTTATTAAGCCCCATGTAAGCTAGACTTGTAATTCTTGCATTCCAAGAAACCTTATTCTTTTCCGCCATTTCATCAAAAACACGCTTCGAATCCTTCTTATTCCAACATTTCCCATATGCATCAATCAAAGCATTCCCAATACCAACCTCAAAATCGAAACCAACCTTAATAACACTGCCATGAATCTGCCTCACCAATCCTTCATCTCCCATCCCTCCACAAACAGGCAACAAAGTGACATACGTAACCATGTTCGGCCTAATACCAGAACTCAAATTCATCTGGGAGAATAAAGTAAGCGCCTCCAAGTAAAACCCATTAGCGGAAGCAACCCCAAGAGCCGTATTCCATGACACAACATCTCTTTCAAGCATTTCATCAAACAATTTCCTCGCTTCCTTCAAGCAACCCGTACTACCATAAAACAGCAAAAGGGTATTCCTCAATAAAATATCTGAACCGAACCCAGTTTTAATAACACTCCCATGTATCTCCAAACCTTTTCGGAAACATAAAAAATCGGCACATGCCTTGAGAACAGAAGGAAAAGTATGATCATCAGGTTTTACTCCGGTTCGAAGCATTGTATTAAAAATATGAAATTGAATCCCGCCATCATTAATTCTAGCAATGGATAAAGCACGGATGAAGGTGTTCCATAAGAAGGGTGTTCGAGAGTATGGAAGAGATTGATGGAATAAAAGGTGACAAAATGAAGGAGAATTGAACGTGGCGTAGCGGAGCATAAGAGCTGCGGAGAGAGAAATATTGGTCGGGAGGAGGCCATGGAGAATGGCTAAGGCGTGAGTTTGTTTGATGTGGAGAACAGAGTTAGATTTGGAGCAGTGAGAGAGGAGAGTTTTGGTTAGATTATAGTAACATGGTCTTACGTGCATGCTGGCGTTGTAACAAGTAACATGCCAGCCAAATAACCCTGCTTTAGACAAATTGATAGTTTTTTTTTTGTTCTTTATACTTCTTGTTTTGGCGACAGCCTTAAAACGTATAGACATCCGGTTGAATTAATCGTTTAAGATGATTTCAGATTGCATTTGGATTTTGAACAGCTGTTTTCGACAGTTAATGCTACAAAACACGTTCAGAGTCCTCTGTTTGGAAGCTTAAAACCAACTTCTAAGTGCAGAACAATCTTTTTTTTTTTTAATCTTGTTTTCCCTCAAATTTTCATAATAATTCCACTCTAAGTCAAAAGCCACTTTGACTCCATCTATCAATTTATATACATATATAAAATAAATAATGCTAAATGTTGTTCTCTGCTTATGTCTGTTAGCATCAGCATACTCAGCATTAATCTGCAGTACTAACTTCCTAACCCTTAACCTATACCTATTCTGGAGGTGAAAGAGTCTGCTGATTTTTAACTACCTTAACCCCGCAATCGTTTCAATAACCACTTCTTTCTCAACCTTTCATCCAATTTCATAAACATCCTGGCTCTCTTCTCATCAAAAGAAAGATACTCACATGCATCAACTATAAGATCATCATCGAACTCAGGAATAGTCTGCACCATCTGAAACAGTTCATCCAGGCATACCGCCTTGCTTTCTGTCAATGCATCAGCAATCCTACCAATGTTTGCCACCATGTCACTCATCATCTCTAACATTAAGTCACTGGTCCGCCTCCTCTTCAAGGGCTCCTTGGATTGTGAAGATGAAGGTCTAGCTCTTGTCTGCTGAGATGAAACTTGAATGTCATCGTCAGTATTATCATGGCCCATTTCCTCATCTACCACGACCTGTACTGGGACTTCCACAGGCTCTTCGTTACTTTGAATAGGATTTACGACTTTATCACCTGCTTCAGAACAGTGTCTGTCTTCCTGCTCATTGCCGACAATAACATGTAACTCATTGAAATTAAAAATAGGTCGTCCTCGTATGCGGCTCACATCGGGATTTACCTGGAACATATATATATTAATTAAGATGAGTGAAATGAAAACAACAAATTGCATATAAAGCAACTCAGACACAAGTATTGTTATTAGCCATTTACAATTCTATATAAATTAATAAAAGTTTCCTTCAACAATTTTTTCTTTTTTTGGCTTTTTCTTAAAAAAGAGAGGAGGAACTTTTGCCAGAAATCATTTAATTTGACATTTCCAACAAAGAGTAAAGTGACAGGGATGAAAAAGAGAGTTGCATATATAAAATGGAAGGGCATGTAAACTTGACAGATCCATGAATTGGTTTTATGAATACTCTTAAATCAGTTTAATGAACCATACCAATATGCACTGTCTCCATTCAGAGTCATTACCAATAACCATCTTTTGCCTCTCATCCCATTCAAATCCATTTTGAGAGATGAGTTCTTTGACAAGTCTGAATAGTTTCTTCCAGGTCTTGAGCCTGTTTTTGATATTTTCGGTTGTTAAATCCAATGAAAACTTTTTGTTTAGAACAGAAAGAGCAGCTTTAAATGCCACTGGCTTAAAACTTTTCTGAAGCTTATTTCCAAGAGTCACTTGCAGCACCAGCTGTTCAGTCAAGCATTGATCCATCTCATCTGTCCATGATATGTACTTCCCTTTGTCTTTTGCAACATCGCCCTGCTCATAAAACAACTCCTCAGTATCTTCAGCTCCAGTATTTGCAGTCAAATCTACATCATCATTAGTACTATTTAACGAGCTTTCAGGCAGATCATCACAACCAAAGATGGTAAATAGCTCATTGTAGTTTCTAATGACCCGACCTCGAAAAGATCTAGCCTCAGGGTTTCTCTGTTCGAAAGAGGGGAAACCAAAATACAAGAAAAGCTCAAACATTGTTTAACAAAGAAAATCATCAT
This sequence comes from Corchorus olitorius, assembly GCA_001974825.2. Lineage (NCBI taxonomy): Eukaryota > Viridiplantae > Streptophyta > Magnoliopsida > Malvales > Malvaceae > Corchorus > Corchorus olitorius. The sequence goes on from AWUE01012825.1 coordinate 31,608, forward strand.
CCAAACCTACAAGAAAGTTCTTTACCTTAATATACCGATTCCATGCGGAGTCATTTGCTATGAACATATTCCGTGTTTTATCCCATTTAAATTCGCCATGATGCAGAAGCCCTTTTAGTATTCCATACTGTTTCTTCCAAGTCTTGAGACGATTCTGTATATGCTCTCTAGTCAAATCAAGCTGAAACCTTTTATTCAAAGCTGATACAGCTGCCAAATATGCTGAAGGTTTTAATTTATTGTCTATTTTACTCTTATTTCCAAGTTTCACTTGCTCTACAAGAACTTTGCTGAGCCAACTGTCCATTTCATATGTCCACATCATGTTCTTTGCCTGATCTTTCACCTTGCCACCACTTTGCACAGGGGAAATATCAACAGCTTCTGCAACCTCATTCTCATTGCCAAAGATTGTACACAAATTATCATAGTTCCCAAGAACTCTTCCTTGGAAACTCGCAGCATCAGGGTTGTCCTGTTAATGAAAGAGGAAAAGTAGACAGATAATAAGGACAACAGTCAATAGAACTTACACTTCAATAGGAGTAAAACGATCCAACTGAAATAAGGAGCATCTATTTTTTCTTCAGAATCATTAGATTGATGCAAATGCATGAACAAACAGAGTTATGTGCATATACTTGTGTGCACTTACACACCACAAATATACATGGGGAGGCACTTGCAGGCATTGCCAGGATGCAGGAGTGAGGTAGGAGTAAGAGAAATTAACATATAGATCTTTTCTGCTCACATTTTGTTTATATATATAATGTATGGCATAAATCTTTCACATCTTTGGCCAAAAAAAAAATTCTTTTATATTTTGACAGAAATATTCAAAGTCAAACCTAACAAAAAAGCAGTACCACATAAACTAGGCCCAAAAAGAAAAGGAGACTTCAGAGGCCTAAAATTTAAGAAACAGGAAGCTCAACTCAAAAGATACAACCAGCAGAGGAGAATAAACTGAAACCACAAAATGAGGAAAGGGGATATTTCTCAAATGGGAATAGAAAGCAAGTATAAAATGAAGCATAACCTAAAGAAAGTCTCATTCCCCTACTCTTAATTTAGGGTGCAAAGGTGCATCAACCGGAGTATAAAATCCCTTATTGTCCATGCCATCAAATAGTTTGCTCTTTCCTTACCTCCATTTTCAAAGTATATGCTTTAAGTAAAACTGAACCCCAAAAAATCTTGACAAATAGACAATTCCTGTCAAATTATGCATTGGTTTGCATCGCACTTCAGTGAATCCAATGTGGTCATATCTAGTAGATATCCAGCTTGTTCTATATAAGACCAAGATTTACCATTTGCATATGTATCTTAAGCACAACCATGACTGAAACTGTAGCTTTCTGCTATGACACATCAGACTAACAACAAAAAAATATTAGAGTGGCTAAAGCTACAAGACTAAGTTGACTATAGTAACCTATTTAAGGGGGAATATATAAATAAGTCATTAAGTCCCTTTAATGAGTTGGTGAAAAAAGGAAGAAAGAGAAAAGAAAGTGAATGGAAAGAAATAAAGTAAAAGAAATGGCACAAAACATGATTCTTATTTTCTTTTCAAACAAAGCATAAGTTGATATGCAGAGTATTGTTAGCTGTGAAGTAACTTGCAAGTGTTTTTCCCTCTTTATTGGATGAATTCTACAGCATGGTTCAAACCCATGTTAAATTCATGTTTTCCCAGCTGGTTAAGATTGCGAGTACAACACAATTTCTACTGCATTCTACATCTTAATAGAGATCCTAGAATAATTTTATGCCATCAAATTCCACAGAGGTCGAATTGTTCTTTTTTTATTCCAACTGACCTGAAAGCTTTGAAAGAATCCAATTTTATGTGCTTGTAATAGTCATAAAAGTTTTTGTTATATTAAACATACCTTGATGTAGCTGGTCCATACTGAGTCGTCCGCACTGATCATCTTCTGTGCTTTATCCCATTTGAAACTGGGATGAGAAAACAGTTGCTTTAAGATGCCATACTGTTTCTTCCAAGTTTTAAGCCGATTCCTTATGTGATCTCTTGTCAATTCAAGCCCAATTTTTTCATTTAAGGTTGAAATAGCAGCGTCGAATGCCTCCCACTGTAAGGTACTGTCCAGTTTAGACCCCTCCTTCACTTTTTCCGCAAGACTCTTACCTAGATAGTAATCCATAGCATCAGTCCACCTCAAATCTTTTATGTGGTTATCATCACTCTGAATGTCAGATGAACTGGCAGTGTCTAGAACATCTCTACTAGCTGCGGATTGCATGTGAGTTTCTGCATCATTTTCAGAACAGCCAGCTATTGCTTGATCGTTACCAAAAATAATACATAACTCGTCATAATTGTCAATGTATCTTGCCTGGAACTGCCTAGCATCAGGATGTGCCTGACAGAAACAAAAGACTACATTATTCACAACCAACTGATGTGTTAGTAACTGTCTCAAAGCATATGAGAGATACCTTGATGTAATCTTTCCATACAGAAGCATCTGCAACTACCATCCTTCGTTCCTCATCCCACTGAAATCCTTTTTGAGCAAGAATCCCTTTTACGATCCCAAACTGTTTTTTCAACGTTCTTAGCCGATTCCTTAGATGTTCTTTTGTCAAATCAAGCCCGAACTTTTTGTTTATGACTGTTACAGCAGCCATATATGCTGCAGGCTTCAAAGCATTGTCTGTCTTATTACCCTTCTTTACTTGCTCAGCTAGAACCTTGGTCAGGCAACCGTCCATTTCACTTGACCATTGGAAGTAATTTCCCTTTTCTTTAGCATTGGAACTACGCGTCTGGTACGACTTGCGATGCATTTCTGCACACACACACACACACGCACACGCACACAAAATAACACCATATAATTATGTAATCATGACTGACAGGAAGCTTAGTAGCAGTCAAGCTCAAGCCTAATTCTGTCAATACAGGACAGAAATTCAAGCTCAAATATAAAGTATAAACTCAGCACAAGCCCAATCAAGCTAATTACCACAACTCCGGCTCAGTTGGATTTGGCTCGATTATAGTACAATAGATATCATTCAACTTTATAAACAACAGATATTGTATGTTAAGAATATTTTAAGAAATTGACGAATAACGGTAACAAAAGTTTCTTAGAATTGCAAACCACTCAAGCCAATCATTAAAGTACTTGAACCAGCTTGATTGATTACTAGAGATTCAACTCAATAGCGAACTAATCATTTATGGCTCGATTTGCTTACAACTCTAACACTATGGAAGTACAGAAAACATAATTCATACCCTCAACCTCAACTCCTCAAGCCACATTTTACCCTTTTTTTCTTTAAAAAAATTGAAATCATATGATCAAAATAAATCAAAATTGTTTTGATGATTATAACATTAACGGCACAGATTATTCATTTTCATGATTACCTATTGAAATAAATAATGGAACAAACAAAGACCAAATAAAATTCCCCTACCAACAACTAAAGAAATGGGTTAGTTCAGCAACTGAAAAAATGCTAGACAATTAGCAGCGTCGAAAAATTTCCAGTTTCATAAATCCTCAGCCGCTAACTATTACGACTTTTGACGAAGTTTTTTTTTTTTTTTCCCTTAATTCTGATTATCTTCAGGTTTAATTAACTCCAAAATGAGAGACATTTTAAGATCAACATAAGAATTTAAACTAAATTAAGGAGTGGGGAAATAAAAGCCTGAGCGAATGACGTGGTACCTGGCTATTCCGATATGCTACTTCTTCCGCCGCCGCTCCTCTTCACGGCGATGGCCAAAAGTCTCTCTCACATTAAACCTTATGATAATTTTTATTTATTTTTTTCTTGTTTTCTTTTCGGTACTTTATTATTATTTAGTTATTTTCGTTACTTCGTATAATAATACTGCTTAGTAATAAAATGCTATTTTCCCTCCTATTTACGTTGAAATATAGTATTAGTCCGGCTAAATGCTCAATTTGGGGCTAAACATTTGCCACCCTGCTCAATTTAGGGCCAAATATTTCAATTTGACAAAAAAAGGCTAAACGTTTTCGGGCTTGCTCAATATTGGGCTTTTTCAGACGTTGCTGGGACAGTGTCAGACACGCGTCGTTAACCCCTTTTTCTAGTCCACTTGGATTAATTTGGTTGGTTTATTTTCGAAATTAATTTCTGAAATTAAAAAGTAAATTAAAAATAAATAAAATAAAACCAAATTAATATTATTCCCCAAATCTTGTTGTTTCCAGAAGGATCAAGAAGGAGAATGGTCAGTAATTGACTTGAAAGATGAAAACTCCATTGATAATAGAGACAGTGTTATGAGTTTCAAGAACAAATCAAAGAACAAAGCAGATCAAAAGAGCAGCCTCAGTTTTTGGATTCGGCTCATCCCAGAAGCCAAGTAAAAACAGATTAGATAAGAACCCATCAAGTAAACCTATATTTACCATTTTTTCCTTCAAGCTCTTTGATCCCAAGTCTCCTCCTCCACTCTAAATCGTTGTCGGCTTCAAAAGCCACCACCACCATTAGAGCTCCTATAGACGTAAACTTCCCAAACCCCCTTATAGTCCAAAGCTCAATCTATTTCATTTTTCATATATTAATATTTTATTTCCTACAATTTGAAAAATGTTTCTATCAAAATCATTTAAAATAATCCATATTTTCCTGTAATGGTTTTCAAAAAATCATTGAAACTGATTTGAAAATAAAAAGTAAAAAAGAAAGTCTGATTTTTGGGAGAGAATTCTCTCCACTACTTTTTAGTAGTGAAGAGGTCCACTTATCTATTTGAAGCCATCCAAGGGTCCAAATTTGTTACCCAATCAAACCACCAAAACGCTAAGGGGTTGGTTAGGATCACCCCCCAGATCACTAGTGATCTAAGATCATCAGTGATGCAAGATCACCGGTGATCAAAGATTACATAGGTTTATGGTGGTAATCCAGATCACCCTTAGAGGGGTGATCAGGGGGTAATCCGGATTACCACACCAAACTAAAAAGTGTAACCAAATGGGGTGATCTGAGATCACCTGTCAAGATCACCAAAAGATCACCCCCAACCAAACGCCCCCTAAGTTTTATTTAAAGGCAATATTCACAACGTTTGTTTGTCGTTTGCTTCTTTTTCTTTTTGTTTTTTTTTTCTCTCTTTAGCAGCCCAGTTTTTTCCCTTACTCAAGAAGTAGCAACAATATTTTTCCCTCTAAAATTTTACTGCCTCTCTCCTCTGTATCCCATCTCCCGCTATTGAGTAAGCATATCAAAAGTCACCAAGAAGCCTCCCACAACGTCTCTATCTCAGATTCTTAGAACTTCTTGACTTGGTTGTGATAGGCAAAGCAATTGGTTGGATGCTAAAGACTAAGGTATGGAGCAAGTCTGCTTTCTTTCTTTCTCTCTTTTATTTTTCTCTATTTCTATGATTAAGAGATTTTTTACAATTGGGAATTTGGAATGTGGTATTAATTCTCATTGTTATAATGTTTGGTTAGTGAAAGGGATTATAATTGCTTTTGATAGTATGATGTATCTTTTTGGCAAAATTTCTGTAGCCTCTTTAATTGCATGTTTACCTCCCTTTATCCATTTTTTTGTAATTCTGGTTTCAATTCTTTCCCAATTGATATATATATATATAATATATATATATATATATATATTAGGGTGTAATTTAATTGATGGAAAACGTGGAGAATATTGAGTTGCTTGATGCTGTAAGCATATTTTCTAATTAATCCTTCATGAAAATATGAACAAAACTTTAATGATTGGATCTTTTATCCCGAATAAATCAACCACATACAATTATAAACAAGAAGGTTAGACAACTTACCTTTGTCCATAGCTTTTGCAGAAAATCTTGAACAACATGATTTTCCCCTTTCCGCCTTCAACTCTTATGGTTTCTCTGATGGATGAGAAAACCCTAGCCGTCAAGTATTTTCTTTTATATTATGAAGAGAAAGGAGAGGGTTCATCCCTTTATATAATAAACCCTTTAGGTCCTAACCCTAATAGGATTCTTAAATCCTATGGATCTCTTTAAGGTCTTGTCTAATTAGGATTTTAAGTTCCATCAATTAAAATCCCTTAATAACAAGGAAAGCCCAAAGTTATATGGGCCAAACTAATTAAATCAAAATTAATCCAACAATCTCCCACTTGGCCCATATAATGACTTGAAGATTCAATATACCTTAAGTGCACGCTTTATATTGAAATTTACAAGTCATATCCTTCCTTTGGTTGAACTGAGTTAATCGGATCATGGCGGTCACAAGTCTAATAACGACTTGATCCCTTCCATGTATCACACAATTAGCCCAACTCAAAATGGCCTTTATGGAGTATAACCATAATCGAGGGAAAACTATAATCCTCAACTTTAATTGTCTTCCAAAGACACAATTCATCATCACACAAACAATTCATGTATACACCATAATGTGGATGACAAGTGATAAGCAGAAACATAAACATAACCTTAATTGAATTCACCAGTGTCATCACAATCCGAGCAAGTATTCTTTCACGTATGTATATACGTAACAAACAATAATGCTAACAAGGACTTTGTCTATAATGACCATCCGTTTGTTAAGGGTCAAATTTGGGATAACTAAGCCCATTTAAACACAAAAATCCCATTTTTTTACCATAACCAAAAATATTAAAAATACCATATTTTTCACAAAATACACACATCCATAAACCTTGGTAGAAACCCATCACATAGGTATTGGGCCATTAACACATCACACACATATAAAAAAGAGCCCAATACATCACATGCACAAAAAGAGGCCCAACACATGAAAATGGCCCAACACATCTCTTTTCCTCACAAGTGGCCCAACGGCCCACCAACAACCCAAACCCATTAGACCATCACACGGCATCAAGACCTCACGTGACAACAACCACCACGCTGCATGGCAGAAGCATCTGCAGCGCCGCTCAAGGGGAAGCCGAAGATGCCGCAGGAAAGATGCCGCATTAAGCATCTAACCAAAGGGAGTAATAATTACTCATGATAAGTATTTACAGATTTATTTATATGACCAAAGTTTGATTACCGTAACAAAACACACTAATTATCTTTAATTTGCAGCACAACAACGTGGACCAAGACCACGATGCGGGAAAACCTTGTGAAGATGTGGCTTAGAGGCATGTGAAGGTGGGAATCCTGTCAGGGTTATTTTTGGAAGGGACAACTTGCTTGGAGGTTGCTCCCGACTTCAAAGATAACACCATGGCAGCAAAGTGAAAGAATCTCCGCTGCAGTGTTGACTTGCCGCAGCTGCCGAATCTCAACGGTTGGTGATGAAGTGGACTCGACACCCTTAAAGGCAGCGAGAATTCAAAAGGAGAAAAGGCATATTTGTTCATATGCCCGATATAAAAGATGCCATGGCAGAGTTGGTAAAGTCTCCGGCGGGAATCATGGCCACAAATGGCATCGTACCGCAATGGAGGGCCTATAAATAATCGTCGTGTCCGCTTCATCTGAAACAACTTTGATCTCCGGAAATCTCTTTGCTCTGCTCGACATTATCAAATCACCTTTTCTTTGATTTCTTTCCCTTAAAGTAGTGTTTCCACCTTCTTTCTTCCAAGCTTTTCATCACAATGTATTTCCCATTCATATAAGTTGAATTAATTGAATTATTTTCTTCACTTGTGAGTTTCATGGCTTCCTCTGTTCTTGGGTTCAAAAAACAGGGACTACCAGAGCTTTTATATTCTTCTTCATAAAGCCAGTTCTGTGGTAGCACCTCTTTTACCGCAGAACTCACCATGTAAAGCTCTTTTACCGCAAAACTGACTTTACCAAACACTTTACAGCAAATCTCACTTTGCAGTAGCACTATTCATTGTAGAGCTCTCCTTACCGTGGTAGCACCCTCTTTACCGTAGTAGAGTGCCTATAAATAATCGCGGTGTCAACTTCATCTTCAACAATTTTCATACCCAGAGCTTCACCTCACTCTGCAAAACATCTCCAATTTGCTTTCTTTTTAATTTCTTTCCCTTTTGAAGTGGTTCCCATCTTCTTTCTTCAAGCCAATCTTTCAAAGTGTAATCCCATGAGTTTAAAGCAAATAAAAGTGTAATTTTTCTACTTGATTCAGTTTTGCAAGTGATGCTCCGTTCTTAGCGCCAAAAAATAGGGGCAAACAGAGTCTGTATTGTCTTCTTCAAAATGACAATTTTGCGGTAGACCCTTCTCCACTACACAACCCATCATCACCGCAACCCAGCTTTCTTGAAGTTCTTGTCAATTTGTATTTACACTATATTTCTCTTTTGTACCGCAACAAATTCTAAACGCTGCAACCTGACTTCTTCGAAAACTCGCCGCGGAAGAGAAAAAGGGGTCGGCCCAAGCCCTTTGGAACCGAGACTGGTTAGCCCACACTCTCCGCACAAAAGGCTCCCCACACCGTTCAACATGGCCAAATAAAGTTTTGGGCTATAATCCTTTAGTTAACGGATCCGTTATTATCAGATTAGTACCAATATGCTCAATAGACACTGTATGTTTCTGCAATTCTTCTTCACAGACAAATACTTTCAAATCCATAAGGTTAGCACCTTTCGAGTATTTGTCATTCTTTAAGAAGAAGATTGTTGCGAAATTATCACAGAAAATTCTCAGCGGCTTAGCTATGCCATCGACAATTCTAAACCCCAAGATAAAGTTTCGCAACAACAATTCATGAACTGTAACCTTAAAGCATGCTACAAATTCAGACTGCATGGTGGAAGAAGCGATAACGTACTGCTTTCCACTCTTCCATAATATTGTTCCCCCGACTAACAGGAACAAGTAACCAAACGTGGATTTTCTTAAGTCCACATAACCCTAGGTGCCTTGTCAGTACCTAAGAACTTTTATTGTAGCTTTCAAGTGATTCCTTTCGGGATTACTTTGATATCGACCAAACACTCATGTAGTAATACTTATATTTGGTCGATTACAAGTTTGAACATACATGTACTCCCAACCACTAACGCATAGGGAATAGTTGACATAGCCTTTCGTTCCAAGTCATTCTTGAAACTATTCTAGTAGAATATTTTTCCATTCTAAATATCTCTAACACTTTATCAATGAAACTCTTCTGAGAAAATCCTAACAATCCTTGTGATCTATCACGGAATATTTTTATCCCAATCACATAGGATGCCTCACCCATATCTTTCATTCCAAAATGTTAGAGAGATGCATCTTTACATCATGTAACAAACCAGCACAATTCGCAGCAAGTAAAGTGTTGTCAACATATAGCATAATGAACTAGCTCCCACTGACCTTCATGTAGATACATTGAACAATAATGTTTTCTACAAAACCACATGACTTGATAGTATCAATAAACTTAAGATACCATTGTCTAGAAACTTGTTTCAGTCCATATATTAACTTCTTTAACTTACACATCAACTTTTCTTTTCTTGTGGCCGAACAACCTTATTGTTGGTCCATATAAACTTAATCTTTAATGTCACCATTTAGAAGGGCAGCCTTTACATCCATTTGGTGAAGCTCTAGGACTTAATGAGCCACCAAAGCCATAACAATCCTCAAGAAGTCCTTCTTTGAAATCAAAGAAAAGGTCTCTTTATTCAATGCCATACTATTTTAGTGCAATCTTTGCGACAAGTCTACGCTTATACCTTACTATGTTGCCTTTTTGAGTCTCGTTTGGTCTTAAAGACCTATTTACAACCAACTTGTTTCAACCTTTAAGCAACTTGAGTGGTTCCTAGACTTTGTCGTCATGCAAAGATTTCAACTCTTCTTTCATAGCATCTAATGACCTTTCAGAATTGTATCATTCCATGGCTTGTCTGAACGAGACTAGATCATTCTCAATGCTCAAGTCACATTCATGTTCAAGTTAGTAAACCACATAATCTGACGGAATAGCTGGTCTTGTTTGCCTTATAGACCTCTTTAATGCCATTTATTGTGGTTTATAGCTGTTTGCTCATTATTGACTTGTGCATCATTTAATGGTTCATCCTTTACACGTTCCTCATATTTATATGGAACATCAATATCACCTTAATGTTCATTTGTGGGTTTGGTACTTGTTGTTCCAATACATTGTGTAACTATAATACAACAAGAGGACACAACCTTATGAGAAACACTGGATGTTGGGTTTGAACCCCAAAGTTTAATATCCACCTTTCGTGGTTCTCCACTCCCACTAAACTAGCTATTCTTAATGAACCCAATCTTACCAAACTCAACTTTTCCTCGTACTATGGCTAGGGCAATTAAATCTATGATGTTTTGACTAATCCAGATAGCTAATGAAATAACCATTAATGGTTATTGCATCAAGCCTTTTTTCATGTGGATTTAATAATATCCTTAATTATGCCAGGCAACCCTAAACGTGCAGGTGCCTTAAAATAAGTTTCCTTCTGTCCACAATTCATAAGGAGTCTTAGGAACTGTCTTACTAGGAACCCTATTAAACAGATATACAACAGTATTGCATGCATCCACAATGTCAAAGGCACAAAACTGTAATTTAATATACTCCTAACCATATCCATACGAGTCACAAATCTGCCTTTCAACTACACCGATTACTTATGGTGTACCGGGCATTGTATACCGTGCACATATGCCCCGACTTTCAAGAAACTTTTTAAATGGACCTGGACATTTTTCCACTCTCATCATATTTACTGTAATATTCACCACCTCAATCTGATTTCACAAACTTTACCTTTCTATCTAACTGCCTTTCCACCTCATCAATGAACACCTTTAGGACATCCACTGATTGAGACTTTTCATGCAGGAGATATATATAACTATACCGTGAGTAATCATCTATAAAGGTAATGAAGTACTTTTCACCATTCCATGATAGAGCGTCAAAAGGACCACATATATTGGTGTGTATCAACTCAAAATAGTTGACTATTTCTTATGGCTGGATTCTTTGATATGTGATTGGATTGCTTTCCCTTAATGCAATCAATACATACATCCTAGTCAACAAAATCCAATTGAGATAAGATATCACCTTTCACTAACCTCATAATTTTTTCTTTGGATATGTCACGTAATCTCTTATGCCATAAGAAAATAGAGTTTCCATTATGTACACTATACTTACATGAGTATAGTAGTAAAAGAATCTAATTCCAAGGTATTGTTAGTACTCTAATAAGGTTCAATTCGATATACATTCAAACATAATATGTACTTACTTTCCCCAATTAAACCTTTTCTTTTGGACAAACTTTCTTAAGGTGACCACTTCTTTTTGCAGAAGAAGTACCTCAACCCTTTACGGATTTAGCCATCAATGTCCTTTAATGAGGCTTTGTCCCTTTTCTTGTCCTACTAACTTGCCTTAGGCTTGCTGCTACTAGCACATCCATAAATTCTGAAATGGATATATTATTCCTTTTATGTTCTTCAACCTCCCATCCTCTGTAACCATCATGGCCTTAATTTCTTTAAAGTTCCATTTTTCCTTGAGTGAATTGTAATTCACAAGGAACTTGCCAAATTATAGAAAAAGTGAGTTAATAATGAACTAAAACTAGAAATACTCACTTACATCCATTCCCAACGATTTTAACTTTGCTGCTAGATTAGCATTTTGTGTCACATGATCTTTAATGAACTATGGCCAATCAACTTCCTTGGTCATTAGCTCATTAATCAAATTCCCAACAATGGACTTTACCATTATATCCAATTGAGGATATCTTTAATTTTCTGCATAAATTCCCATGCATTAACCATTTTGGGCATTGATGGCTTAACAGTTTATGCCATCATCATTTACATCAAGTTCAATGTTAGCCTATTGGACCTTTTCTAAGTCTCACAATAAGACTTATCATTAATATGGTATCCTCCATAATGGCTACTAGATTTTATCCATTATGGCTAGGTCGAAATCCATAATACCTAGATAACACTGGATCTGTACGGACCAATCCTCGTAATTCAGTCAATTGAACTTGACAACCCTATTTCTAATATAGAACATATTGTTCCGTGCTGCAAACAAAGCCCAACTCTTTTATGCTTTGAGTAACTTTAATGGATTCAAACCAAATACTAACTTTAAATATGCATTTAAGTTCACCTTTGGGTGATACCTCAAACACAAAATCTTTTATGATGCCAACTCAAATATATAATCTTTAATAGACAATTGATCACACTCAAATAAATATGTTTGTCATCTTTGGATATACAAGCACATTCACCAAATATGTTAAGTTGTCTCTTTAATTTGTCACTAATCATAAGCAATGGTCCACCTTTGGGTGACCTCCTAGCAAAATAATTGATGAACCTCAATTGTTCATTCCCTTTTAATGGCATCAATATATGAACAATTGAGAATTTACAACTAATGTCTATATAACCTATCAAGTCAGGCCACTTTGGTGACTAGCAGGCTCACAATACAATAGACATTTGTGTTGTGAACATTAATTGGCGAAATAATTTCCTTATAAGTCAAATCATGCCTTTCCAACTTTGTAATGGTTAAGAACCAACTACATAATGTCTTTAATGTTTGACTTTACTCGTCCCATGTCCTTTAATTGTTGTACTATATCAACATCAACATCAATAACATGAACAAATGAAAAATACAATTGATGTCTAAATTCCTTTCAAACTAGGCCACTTTGGTGACTAACTAGTTTATTCTTCCATTAGACACTAAATAATGCATCCTTAATATCCCAAAATCCAAAACTTTACATGGGAAAACACTAATTATGCATGTAATTTCCTTTTTGCATAAAATTTAATCAATAAAGGAAATCAACTCCATCAATAAATACATGCATCAATAAATTAACATATGCCATATGTGCCAATCAATTTTCTAACAAGATTAAACAATGCAATATGTCTTTCTGTTATGCGTTGATTAACTAAGCAAAAGTCAAATCAAGTTAACCAAATACATATACCATGACAGATGGCAAAACATGCAATTCAATTAACCCAAACATTCATGGCCACGTGAGGAACCAATAGGAAACATTGAATTTGCTATGAGATTGGATTCTGTTATATATGCACATGAGCAATCCGATTTCGAAAGAAACTAAAATTTCAAAATCAATATTATATGGCATATCGCAAGTCAAAGCAAGTACCGAATCAATCAATTGCTAAATTTAGTTCCAACACTCTATACATAATTTATATAGCAAATCAAGATTTAAGTCGATAAGACACAATTTTTAAAATCCAAAAAAATTGCGATAATAAATTGCGAACTTGCAAACATAAAAAATATATTGCGGAAGCGATACATCTTTTAGGTGTTCTTTCAACTTTCAAGAACACTATTAATTGATCTCTAATGGTAATTTTCCGGGTCTATAACCAAGCTCTTGATATCAATTGTAAGCATATTTTCTAATTAATCCTTCATGAAAATATGAACATAACTTTAATGATTGGATCTTTTATCCCGAATAAATCAACCACATACAATTATAAACAAGAAGTTAGACAACTTACCTTTATCCATAGCTTTTGCAGAAAATCTTGTACAAGATGATTTTCCCCTTTCTGCCTTCAACTCTTATGGTTTCTCTGATGGATGAGAAAACTCTAGCCGTCAAGTATTTTCTTTTATATTATGAAGAGGAAAGAGGGGGTTCATCCCTTTATATAATATAAACCCTTTAGGTCCTAACCCTAATAGGATTCTTAAATCCTATGGACCTCTTTAAGGCCTTGTCTAACTAGGATTTTAAGTTCTATCAATTAAAATCCCTTAATAACAAGGAAAGCCCAAAGTTATATTGGCCAAACTAATTAAATCAAAATTAATCCAACAGATGCTACAATCATAAATCATGTGGAAAATGATCAATCAATAAATTTTATACTGAGAGTTGGTTTTGAGTTTGTTTCAGAAGAGATCTTGAGAGAGATCATGAATTTTCACTGTTTCTTAGATTCATGGACCCAATTCATTTCAGTGGGATTTTTCATTCAATTTTTTTTTCCACCAAGAACGTTTTATAGAACTCTTGGACCCCCGAATTTGGAGCATCCTACTTTCACACAATTCACAGGGTTCAACAAACAATCGCACGATCAAGGGTATAGTACTATTTGTAGTACCGGTCCTTATATATCGTATTAACAATCGAAATATAATTCAAAGAAAAAATCTCTATTTCCTTTTCCTTTACTTCGGGAGGTCGTCGACTTCAACTTTCCTTTGGGAGGCAATCACTCAACCTTGAACTCCTTAGGAGGTCGTCGACCTCACCTTGCTTAATTGCTTGAAAGGCCCTCGGCCTCCATAGATTTTAAACATTGAGGCCATCGGCCTAAATCTCAATTGCAACCCAAACAAAGGTCCTCGGCCTCTATTGATTAATTTCCTAATTTTCCACAAAAATTAATATTAAATTACAAAATTTTCTTGCAATTTACATGGGTGGATTGGATTTGAGATAAGTAAAAAGACTTTTTCTTATATTCTAAAAGGATTACAATGGTTTCTAATTAATTATCCTGGACATTAGATTTAATCTTAACCAGTGGCGGAGCCACTAAGGAGTAAGGATGATGGTCTTTAATTAATTATCCTGGACATTAAATTTAATCTTAACCAGTGGCGGAGCCATCCAAAAAAAATTAATTTTGGCGTAGTAGTTTTATATGGGTGTAGGAAACTTTTGTACATGTTTGGCCCCTCAAAAAATATGAGATTGGACCCCTACAAATATTAAATGGGCTTTTACAAAAAAATTAGAATAAACAAAGTGGTCATAAGCTCAATAACATAAAATTCAAGAGCCCAATTGTCCAAATATAACTTTACCCTATAATAAATTAAAGACTTATTTCCATTTGTTTTAATACAAATTTTCTTTTCTACTTCTTTTATATTGAGAGGGAGATTGCTGAAATTTTTAACTTGAACTTTGTACTTGGTGATTTTATTTCCTTGAAAGAAGACATTGCATAATTTTAAAAAATGTTTTGTCACTCTTTAATAATTTCTCTTTAGTTTGCATACATTCAATAATATCTATATAGCTTATCATCATATAATAATTACCATACATGAGATAAAATATGTATGTTAAAATTTTTTTATACTAGGTATAGAACATTTTTGTTTGGCCCCCAAGATTCAAATCCTGACTCCGCCACTGATATTAACCGTCCAATTTTAATTAATCAGACCACAATTACTTATTTACCTTAAATGTAAATTAAGGTATAAAGAATAGGTTTATTATGGCATTGTATTCTATAAATATTTTATTTTCTAACTTAAATTCTTATGTGATCTTAAGAAAAAACACTTAAATTCTTATGACCAAACATATAACAATCTTATATGTAACCCTTGAGAGAACACAAAAGGATCCCCTGGGGAAATCATCTAGTATAAATGATTAGTAGTTGTTGAATCCAACAAACTTCAATACTACAATTTGAATGTGTTAGTATTAAAATGGAATGAAATTAAGACATTTTTTGTTTAAAAAAAAAGAAGAAAGAAATTAAGACATATGAATTTTTGGAATAGAAAATGATTTTGTTTGCAGACAACAAAACAAACCTCAAAACAATCAGAGAAAAGAGATCATCCCCAAATAACAACCTCCACCAGATCCAAAACCGACAAAATCAAAATCCCGCCAACACACTATGAAATATAAAATCTTTATCCGCTTTTATTTATTTAGTATTTATCAAGTATATTATACATATATGTAATAAATATATAATATATAAAATAAGAATAATAATAACAAAAATAATAATTTGAAAAATTAAGCAAACATCAAGATCCCAAATCTGTCCACGCTTGGCTTTGCCTTTGACCAACCAACATCCAATATCCAATATATAATATTAAATCTACAGCACAGCAAAGCCATTTTTATATTAGCCCAAAAAAATACAACCAAAACTCCAAAATAAATACTCCTACTTAGTAGCCATTAGCCAAGCCATTACTAAAACAGGAAAATAATGTAACTTTGATATTGTCCGTTTATTATAGCCTATAGGCTATAGGCTATAGGCTATAGGCTATAGGAGTAAAAATGATGTAAATCTAAAATATAAAAATTTGATATACTAATAGGTTTTTCACATATATATATATATATTATATATAAAGAGTAATATCACTCAAAAGAAAAAAAAATATTGCTATATATTATTATAGAAGTAAAGTGGTATCCATCAACCATCATCATCATGATCATGATCATGATGAAAACAGCAACAGGGAATAAATCTGCTGTCGTTTTAAGTAGAAAATGTTAAGTAGTATTGGGTCCCATATCCCAATGAATATGTTATATGATGGTATGGATGGTCAGGTCAAGTGGTCAACTGCAGAAGCAGCCGTCGTCATACTCATACCCGTGCGGTGGTGCCTTTTGGCTTTTGCTTGCTCAACATTTCCCACCGGCCAACCTCAATAATTAAACTAAAGTTTTTCGAATTCAATAATTAAACTAAAGTTGTATTCAATTTGAGTGATTAGTGGTATAGTATTCGTATATGAATGAATATGAATTATGAATTATGATCAAATAAAATAAGCATGTGTTTGTGTTGTGTGGTGAGGACTGAGGAGTGTTAAATTGAAGGGTCAACCGTCAATTCCTTGTATTTATAAATAAATGTTTCTTCAATTCCATACTCCGCGTGGGTCCATTCCTATGCCACTGGAGTTTTAGCTTTGAATCATTCAATTTCAATGACATCCAATTCCAATTCCAATTCCAATTCCAATTCATTACTTCCCCATTTTCGATTTACAACTTATCACTATTTGCTTTCCATAGTTCATACCATATTAACCAAATTACTCAATATATAAGTACTAGTACTACAATAATAATTTATTCTTACCTTTATCTATATATATCTTCAAATTCTTACAATATCATCAATTCTTTTTTTCCTGTTAAGATAGAGTTTGTTACCATTTTAACTAAAACTTGTTTTTAAGGTCACCATCTTAACTAATACTTGTCGATTGATTTCTATTAATTATACTTTTTTTTGAAATATTAATTATACATTTTTGAATTTGAATTATAAGTTACTAAAACTTTATAGAAAAAAATTTGAATTATACAATTTCTTTTTTCACCAAAAAAAAGTTAATAGAAATAGTTAAAACAGTACACATATGATATGTACATGGGATGAGACATAAAATTAATGTACTGTCTGTTTGGACAAAAAAAAATTAATGTACTGTCTTTCTTGAATTTTATAAAAACAACATATTAATTGCAAAAATATTTTATTAAGTATTGAGTTGCTTCAACTTTATCTAAAGATATATTTAGTTTCAAATTAAATCTGTTAATTATTTTATCAAAATTTAGAACTTAAAAAAAATTTGAGGGAAAACTTATAGAAAATTAAATAATGTACATCAAAATTATAAATTTATGGAAAAATATAAAGAAAATAATTAAAAACATAGGAGAGTGAATAAACGGGTCAACTTGGAGAACCAGTAAATTGAAAACAAAAGATACTGTCGAATTTCTTACCAAGTTAAACAAGAAACAGTCCATAGTCTATAGCCCACAGAGGGCGGCTTTTTCTTTCTCTTCTCTACTCTTCTTTTTGCCTTCCCTTTTCAAAAAGCAGAACAACCAACCAAACCAAAGCAAATAATTAGTATAAAAATTAATTTCTTCCTGCATATTCTCTCTTCCTCTTCTGCTATTTAAATTAATTTCTCTAAATAATCCAAAATCTTCCCCTGCATTCCAACTTAGCTGATCCAACTATAATATAATTCCGCTATTTTAAACTTTTCCCCCAATTTTTTCATGATCTGTAAGTACCAATTTCCTTCTTTTTTTGCTCTTCATTGTTTAACTTTTTCCTTTTTCTTGTTCTTGAGTTAGGGTTTCATACAACTAAACACTATCTGTTTTTATTTTTCCTTTTTTTTTTTGTTGTACCCTCTGGTTTGCACGTTTTTCTTGTGTTAATTTATTTTGATTAGACGTTAGAGAATTTTCTGATGTTTTCAGGTTTTTTGATCTATGAGTTATCTTTTTTCTTTCTTTTTGTTTACATTAGGCACAATTGAGTAACGCTTTTAATTTAATTTAATTCTGCTTAGCTACCGAACTCCTACAAGCTAACTGTTTATATTGTTTATTTGAGTTAGATGTTTGGCAACTAATTGTATAATCAATTTACCTAATTGAAGCAATTTAGGTTGGTTAATACTGACCCACATTTTAGTTTAAGCTGATAGCAAGTCATTTTTAATGATTTATCCAAATTTTTTTTAAAGAAGTTAAAATCCTTTTTCAGAGCAAGGAAAATTATACTCTTCTCTGTTTTTGTTTTTTATTGGGTGATCTAACAGAGTTTATTTTCAGAGAAATGACGAGGGTAAGTCGAGATTTTGGTGATACTATGCAAAAGGAAGCAGTTCCGGCTGTATCAGCTGATGTGATATTTGCTTCAAGTCGTTTTCCCAATTACAAAATTGGGGCAAATAATCAAATTATTGATGCCAAAGAAGATCCTAAAGTTTTGACCATGAAGGAGGTTGTGGCACGTGAGACCGCTTTGTTATTGGAGCAGCAGAAACGCCTCTCTGTTCGTGATCTTGCTAGTAAATTTGAGAAGGGGTTAGCTGCTGCTGCTAAGTTATCTGAAGAGGTCAAATTCATTTGAAGCTCATTTAATTTATGCATTGCCTTCTTTTTAGATAGATTGCTAAAGAAATTCCTTGAATTACATAACACTAAGATTGGCTTTGTTTCAGTCTCATGGAGAATCCAATGAATTGCAGATAGTTTGTGCAAAGTTGCAAACTATTTATAAGTTGGGTCCGTGTTTATTGTTAAAGATAAAAGGTTAGCAGCTATAGGACAGTTATGTGAGTGAGTGGCTGGCATTAAAATCCATGGAACACTAAAAAATGATGGGTTGTTACCATTTTGTTATACATTTTGAAGGATCACTGGATTGAAGAAATATGTTGGGTAGGGTAATCTGTTCATACAAGTGATTTTTCCATGTTTTTCTGTTGTTTCTGTTCACAGTTGTGAAGCATCAAGACTATTATTAGTTCCTAATCAACATGGATTCTCTTATAAAGTTGTAAAAAAAATTAAGCTAGTCATTTGTTGGTTTCAGGCTAGACTCAGAGAGGCAGCTTCACTTGAGAAACATGTCCTTTTGAAGAAGCTTAGAGATGCCCTGGAATCTTTAAAAGGACGTGTGGCTGGACGAAACAAGGATGATGTAGAGGATGCTATTGCAATGGTTAGCGTTCTGCATTTTGCTTTGACGGTTTGAATTAATTACCTATAACATTGATATGCAAGACCTTTTTATCACAGTTTTGAAAGCTAAATGCTATTTAAAAGGCATTCCTAGGTATTATTTTTAAAACTTGCTCATAATCTTGGTGCATGGGGAAATCATGTTCATGTTGATGGATGAGGAGAAATTATATGTATGCCTCAACTTTAAGTGCATGATTGCCACTCTTAGGTTTGCGGATGCTTTAATTTTTTGCATCAACAGTTTTTCATATTGTAATATTTGGTAAAGCACTAGGGAATGGGTTTAATTTATCTTTTAATATGAATTTGCTCTACCTGTCACTGCCTTCTTCTAGAGAAGGATTTGGTTGTAGATATAGCATGACAAGTGAATAGTATCTTCTAACTTTGGTTGTAAGTCTTATTATTATCATTTATTGTATGGTTAGGTGTGAAGCCAATTCTTTCTGGAGAAAATTGTTGACTTTGTTTGAATATATTAGCTGTGAGGATGCCTTTCCCACCTTTTGGGTTTTAAAGGATGGATAAAAAGAAAAAGAAAAAACAAAAGGACAAAATAGGAAAATCCTTCAATGCTTGATATCTCTTTTGATCTCCGGGCATATCATTTTTCCCCCTTAAAATGGTTCATCTAGAACTATCTACTTGGATTCTTAATTAATATATAGTACATGCTAACTTTCAAGTCTGGGAATAATGACCTTTTTTTTATGGTCACTTTCCTCAGGTGGAAGCTCTGGCAGTTCAACTGACTCAAAGAGAAGGAGAGTTGATTCAAGAAAAGGCAGAAGTGAAGAAACTAGCCAATTTCCTTAAGCAGGTAATATAATCTGTGATAAAAGCTGGATTAGGCATTTCCGTTTTCTTGTTCTGTATTTCACTATAATTCTTAATTAATTGTGTATATTTGCAGCATCAATGTGTCTGTAAATGCTGAATAATAAAATGCTTGCATGGCTATATGTTTGCAGTGCTTCCATAGATATGTTTTTGGTATGAGAGACGCTTTAATTGCTTGTACATCGATTTGATTAACCCTTAGGAAATCTTAATGTATTCTCATGACCAAGCCAGTGATTTGCTAGTCTTTTTCCTGAGCTTTCAGAATTTTATGTTAATAAGAACTTTTACGCATTATTTTGGCTGAATAGCACTGAAACCTTTTGTTCAGTTTTTATATTTTAGTGGAAGAATGTCGTTTCCTTTATTGAAGTAGTGATAAGATAAATGGTTGAGGAAGGTTGGGCTTGCTTTTTCCCTAAGCATGCACCTAATTTTGTTTGGTTATGGAAATGTGTTAGAATGAAAGAGAGAAGAAACCAACAAGCTCAGACCCTGGACAACGTGTAGTTTTATAAGAGGAAGATTTCTCTGATGATTTAATAGGAGTAATCTTACTATGTTGGGCATGGATCAGTTAACTATTTGCTTGATTAATATGCCACCCAACCAAAGAGAAAAAAAGCAAGAAGAAGAAAAGCCTAGAGGTCTAGTGATACTTATGTTACTGATTTACTTTTTCATACTTGGGTCCTTAAGGCTTCTGAAGATGCTAAGAGACTTGTTGATGAGGAAAGAGCTTTTGCTCGGGCTGAAATTGAGGATGCAAGAGCAGCAGTTCAGAGAGTGGAAGAGGCCCTTCAGGAACAAGAACAAATGTCTCGAGCTTCAGGCAAACAGGTTTTTGTTTTTCCTTTTTATGTTTATAAACTTTCAGAGTTTTGTTAAGGAATGCATGGGTTAACAATCTACCGGCATAATGCATCTACTTTTATATTAATACCCTCTTTCTCTTTTCTGTTTAAACCGCTTCTTTAAAATGATTGATGCTTAGAAATATCTTACTGTTACCGTCAATATACAAATTTCATGTCTATACTGTTCTTTTGTGAAGCTCATGTTCATTATAGCAGTTTCTACAATTTGCATCTTATTGTGGAAAAATGTTCTCTCTCTCTTCCCCTCTTTCTATTTCATATCTATGTATTTTTAAGGAAAAAAATATTTCGATGAATTTCAGGACCTGGAAGAACTAATGAAGGAGGTTCAGGAGGCTAGAAGAATCAAAATGCTGCACCAACCAAGCAAGGTTTATCTCAGATCTGTGACTTGAATCTTTTTTCATCATAAGTATGCTAAAACATTCTTCTAAATCTTTTTTAGTCGCAGATAGGTTTATACCAGCTGTCTCTTTTTACCCATGAAAGTTGGTTAATTTTTGTGTGTGATGTAAGTTATATGTGTCTGTTCTGGGATTTTTTAATCTATTAGCCTGACAAACTCCTACTCTTGTTTTTAGACTGCCAGGAAGTTAGCATATCACTGCTCTAAATGTATTTAAAAGACAGACAACATTGCTTTTCAAGTGGTTTTACCAGCTCTTTGGAGTTGGTGTATCATTACATTTTAAAGTGGCTTGCAGTGGTTTATTTATGTGATCTCTCTGTAGATGAAAAATAAATAATCACAAGCACAAAAGGCTCCAAATATAAGGAACATTTTTTGTTGCACTGTGCATGGTTGATGCATATATCTTTTATCTTTCATAATATCTAGGGCTTGTCTGGGCTAAGGTAAAGTACCTAGTTCTTTGAGTTTTTGTTGTTGCTGATGCTGTTGTTAATTAAACATATGATTTCAAAAAGCAAGTCTTAGTATGACCATAGTTCTCAGTTCCTGTCCAAACAAAGTAATAAAAGAATGAAGGAAAAGCAAATTGTTATCTACTCTTTTATGTTAATATATGGTTTTACATCCTCTGAAGTATGCATACTTTTGTGGCATGACATATCAAATCAACACCATTTCTGCAAGATGTTCTATTCCGAGTCCATTTGTAGTTGAAGTAGTTGATGATTTCAGCTTATATCAATTTGCAGGTCATGGACATGGAACATGAACTTCGAGCATTAAGGATTCAACTTGCAGAGAAGTCTAAGCATTCTATACTGCTTCAAAAGGAGGTTTGTCTTTCACTTTTTCTTTTTGTCTTGTAGATTTTATAAATAATTTTCTTTGAGCCATTCTATTTGTGATAGTTGAATAATGTTCATAGATTTGTAGCCTCCGCTTATATCTTCCAAAGATGCTTTTGTACAGTGTTGAGCTGCAAATTTTACATTCCTTTTTCATTTTGCATTTAATCTAGCATATTGGTTGTACTTTGTTGTAGGAAGATTGTTTGAAATTGATAGCTGAGAAAAGTCTATGCGTCTTTGGGATAATTCATTGATCTATAATTATGGTGGTTTCAACGTGTTAAGGCGATCTTTCTTTTGCTTAGAATTTTTAAGACAATTTCAGGATATCTGACAATAAGACAACTCATGCTAGAAAAAGTGATTAACACGATAAGATTTCGCCCATAAACTAGTTTGGAAAAACCAAAATGCCTTACTAGTTGAGAAACCATGTTTCTTCTCATAGTGGTCATGCACTTGCATTGGTGCATCTAGTTGTAGCTATATTCTTTTGGTTTGATTGGTGACTTCTTTAATCTTCTGATTTTTGCAGCTAGCGAGAAGCAAGAGAGTTGAGGAAAGTTTATCTCATGTATATGAATTAGATGGTGCTGAGACTTTAGGTTCATATTTGCGGATTAAACCTTGCTCTGATATTGCTCCAGAACTTTCTAAATGTTCAATTCAGTGGTATCGCATTTCATCTGAAGGTGGCAAAAAGGAGCCTATATCGGGTAAGGATAGAATTGATTTTTGCCTCTTTATGTTTGAGGTTACTGAACAATGGTGGTTGATGCATAAGCAGTTTTCTTGATGAGAAACAATTAATGACATACACGTTCATGAGTGTCTTAATTTGCTTTCTTATCGTGATTATCATTTGGAAATATGTTTAAATCATGATTCTTCCCCCATCATATGGTATTTAATTAACTTGTTAGCCAATCATGCCTTAGTAATTCCTCTGTATTAAAGCTAAAGATGTAGATATATATAATTTTGTCAATTTATTTAACTAAAGGTTGTAGGTTAAGCAGACTAGATGGTTGAACATGCGGGATGCATTATAGTGCAACTTTGTTTCATCTAATCAGTAGGTAGTATTCATGAAATTTATAGCTATGATACATTTAATTTCAGGATAAAAGGTATGGATGAAGTGAGTTATAAATTAAAGATGATGTTTATTGGCATTGATGAAGTGGATGGACTTTCTTTTTATCTTTTGGTTAGGGGGTGGGGAGCAGGTGCCTGTTTTTCTTAAATAGTTATTATTGTAACACCAAAATTTTTAATTAAGCTTCTTGGACAACATTAATGATTTAAGCATTATTGAGATCAAGATGCTATTTATGAGCAACAAAATAATCAGCGCTTTTGGCATCTGATTTTGTTCATTTACCTTGCTTTATCCAGGTGCTAGCAAATCAGTATATGCTCCAGAGCCTTTCGATGTTGGTCGTATCCTGCAGGCTGAGATTAATTTTAGTGGCCAGCAAATCATATTGTCAACTGCTGGTGCTATAGATCCAGGTATGCTTACGCTTATTTATTTATTACCGGAATTTCTGTTCTTCATAAGGTATTGAAAATATGAGCATTTGTTTCTTTGTCTGTGAGAGCAGCTCCAGGTTTGGGAAACTATGTGGAGGCACTTGTACGGAAACATGACGTTGAATTCAATGTATGTTGTCCTACTTCAAAAACTTCAGCCCTATAAGACTAAATGAATAGTGTTAGCCTTTATTTGTTACTTCCAATGTGTTCGACACTATATGGTTTTGGTCAGATGACATGCTGAATAGGGTTCATAACTTTTAGAGCAGATACATTTCTCTATATTCCAATTGCATATCTTGTCAGTTCTTTTACTTGGTTAAGTTGCAATTGGAACATAGAGAAATGTACCTGCTCTAAAAGTTTCCAAGTACTTATTCCTTTGTTATGGCTTTTAATATATTTTTGTTTTTATTGTTCTCCAAAATCATGGATGACAAATATTCTTCTGATCTCTTCTGTAAAGATTTTAACCTCAGCTTATATTGTCACCTTCTTATTGTTATATATATATATATAGGTGGTTGTCACCCAGATGAATGGAGCAGATCATCCATCAGAATCTATTCATGTACTACATGTGGGAAAGATGAGGATGAAGTTATGTAAAGGAAAGACGACAATTGCTAAAGAATACTATTCCACCTCAATGCAGGTATTATGACATGTAAAGATTATCATTAAAAAAATGTTTATGCTTTCAAATGTTAGGATTTTATGTTGAGTGCACTATGCTTGTGGTGATTGTTTCTTACACATTGTGTTCATGCTTTAGCTGTGTGGAGTTAGAGGGGGTGGAAATGCTGCTGCCCAGGCGTTGTTTTGGCAAGCAAAGAAAGGGTTTTCAGTTGTATTAGCATTTGAATCAGAGAGAGAGAGAAATGCAGCCATTATGCTTGCCAGAAGATTTGCCTTTGACTGCAATGTAAGTGGTTATCCGAATTCTTCTTTTATACACCCAATGCATGGGCAGAAACCTATAAGTATGTTTTTCTACTGCTAAATGATTTGTATTTCATTAATGCCAGATCATGCTTGCGGGCCCAGATGACAGAGCTTCTCTAGGAACCTAATAGACCTCATTAGGATTCTGTTTTGCTAATTGTAATTATGTTGAGTTTTATCATGTAATGTATCATAAGTTTGTAATAGTAGGATATGACATTGTTTGGTTCTGTATTGGGTTTTTAGTTTTTACCATTCTTTTTTTTTTTTTTTTTTTCCTAGTTTGCTTTTCCTTATCCATTCTCTTTGTCCCAACAGCAAGGCATTGTTTTTTGTTTGCCTTTTTGTATTAATGTAACATATTCAGACTTACATTTGGAGTATTATTTGTTGAATGACCGATGTGTGAATGATGAGTTTCTAATTGATTCAAGCCATCATTGCCTCTGGCTTTTCTTGAAAGTTGTCCAATTTATTATTCCTTGCTTCTTATATGCCATTGTTATCATCCACATTCCTTTAATCATAAGCTCAATTTAAAAGTTTCTACATTGAGCTACTATGAATTATGATGTTTGAAAAAGCCCTACAATTCTAACTTGGGCACCATATTTCGTTTCAGCGTTGTCCTATTGTCGGCTTTCTAGTTTCTACATTATAGTGAAGCCCCACCCCATTACCATAATTGGTTCATGTCCAGAACTTCTCAACATCGCTGCTTTGCTCTAATCAGTCAAATACTACCATAGTGAAACCACAACTATGGTATCCAACAAGTTCATCAGAATGAAGCAGAAGTAGAAAATTGAAAATTGGTTGGATGTTCTTTTACATTTAAATTGAACCCTTTTTCCAGGAATTGGAATGTCAATCATTTAAATTGGCGAAAGAAGTCATAAATGTGATTGTTAATCTCATCTGCTTTCTCCATGTTGATGAAATGCCCAACTCCCTCCATTACGATTACTTGTTGCAAAAGTGGTACCATTTTCTTGAACCCACCATTGTGAATAAATTCCTTGACGCCAGGCATATGATAAACCAAGTCTTGATCTCCCACAATGAACTTAACTGGTACTTTGATTTCACAACCACTCCATGGTGCAGTGAGTTCCCAATTTCTGTCATAAAACAAGAACGTGCATGATTTAATTATTTACCTTACAATCCACAAAGGAGGCATTAAAAACTTGACATAAAGAATATATATAGAAGAAAGATTGGAAAGAAGTGAAACATGTATATACCGGTTTAAGTTTCGGTAATAGTTGATTCCACCAGTGAAGCCTTTGTTGTCAAATTTAGTGATATAGTAGTTCACTTCTTCCTCCGACAACCAACAAGGCAACGTGATTGGGGTGTCTGCTGACCGTTGGAACAGGTTGCCTTTGGGTAACATAAGGGGACCTGCAACTCTGTATGTTAAGATTTCCTTCACAACTCTCTCTGTACCAATTTCAGCAAACTCAGCCTCTATTTCTCCAGGTTCCTGCCATAGGAACAACAAATTAAAGGGCTAATTAAGGCCTCTCATTTAATTATTATATATATATATATAAGTGAAATCCACAGGTATAAATCTATTGCCTATTCTAGTTGAAGTAATACTATACTAGTACTAGTAGTGCTGACGAAGAACTAATTTTTACCTGAAACCTACACATGTAATAGTCATTCCCATATATGGCTCTCCAGGCATCAAGGGGCTTGATTTGTCGACCGGCTGGATTCAAAGGCACACTCATGTTGAACAAAGCCTTCACCTTATCTGGCCTGAACAAGCTCAAATACCAAGCAATGGAAGCGCCCCAATCATGGCCGACCACCAACACTTTCTCTTGGTCGGGAGCAATGGCTTGAAGAAGCTCAATCAGATCCCCAACCACATGGAAGCAAGTGTAGGCGGTGATTTCTTCAGGGGCATTGGTGTCGCCGTAGCCCCGCAGGTCAGGAGCCACGGCTCTGTAGCCGAGGGCAGATAAAACAATAATCTGGTGCCGCCAGGAGTACCACAGCTCCGGGAAGCCATGGAGGAACAGAATTACAGGGCCTTGCCCTTTTTCGGCTACATGCATGTTTATTCCATTCACCTTCACTGTTTTGTGTTCAATTCCTTCCATATCTGATATCTGATATCTTTTTCACCTCTCTGTGGCCTTAATCTCACAACCTTTCTTGTTTCCGTCCTTGAATTCTTTTCCACTACAACCTCCTTTTATCGAACTTAGATTGGCTGGCTTGTCAATTATTGTTGCTATTGCGGATTGCCATGTGTCTACATCGAGGATAACAAGAGAGTTAAAATGTCTTTTCTGTTTCAATATTTTAGATTTTGTCTGTTTGTTCAGCGAGCATGGGATTGAGCCAATAACGATGTGAGAAGTGACCAATGGTATAGGGGATAACCAAATTACCAAAATACCAAAAAAAGAAAAAAAAATCATAGAAAGTTTCTTTTACCCGTTGTCCCGTTGTTAGTGTTATCATCATTCATCATCGTAAACTCATCCACCAAAATCAGGTACACACGCGGATCGAATTCGGATTAGACAGAGCAAAACTTTGGAATAGGGCAAAAAAAATTATGACTAGTCAAGAAAAAAAATAACATTTATTATTATGGGGTAATAATTCATAATTAATGCTAGTAGTATTGTATTATTAATGAACTAGTAAAGGCACGTGCGTTGCACGTATGCTAATAATTTATAAAACATAAAAATTAAAATAAAATAAATATAATAAATGATATATTTTTTTATCAAAAATAAATGGCATATTAATTTATAATATAATATGAAAAAAATAATTTTTATAAATCATATATAATAAAAATATTCAAATCTAAATGAATTATTAATATAATAAATAATATATGTTTAATAGTCTATGAAAACAAAGTTCTTATTGCTTATTTTTGTTGTTGATTTTCATGACAGTTGAAATGAATACAAAACATTGGAAGGAATTTGCAATTTTTATGATGGATTGAGGAATTGTTCTAAAATGATATCTACTTCTTCCACTTTTTTTCTTATGATGAATTATTCATAATAAATAAATCAAAGTTACATAAAAACTTACCTATATGTATATATGAGATTGTAACTATAGTTAGACGTGTGTTAATAATTTATAAATTATAAGAAATTAAATAACTAAATAAAAATAATAAATCGCATAATAATCTATAATATATAACATAACAAATATATAATAATTTAATCTTTATAAATCATAAATATTAAAATAATCCAAATGAAATAAGTAAGTATATAATAAATATATAAATTATACTTAATAGTCTACGAAAATAAACTTATCATTATAATTCTTTTCCACTTTAATCTTTTTGTTGACAACATTTTTCATTTTCACCAAAGTTATGTCATCATCTTCATCATCAATTGTGACTAACTTGGCCTTTCTTGCAACTCTTTTTTACTTTTGGTTTTTCATATGCTTGTCTTGGCAAATCATCCATCGAGTATAATTAAGTCTGCATCTACATTTCCATCTTACTTCCATCAACCTTTTGCCTCTTCTTGAGACTTTTCTCTTTTACCACGAAAATGTTAAGATGTGTCAACATTTTCTTCAATCTTCAAATTTGTAATTTTGCAATTTCTTTGATTAACTCGGCATCTACTTAACCAAAATTATTAACTTTAAGAGAACAAAATTTTGTTGTAGATATCAGTGCTAATTCCACACCTTTTATTCTATTATACTTTATAATTTCTTAATTATATCTATATTATAAATCTTAAACTTGTTAAAATAAAATAATTTACCAAAAAGAAAAAAATACATTCGAAACAAAACTTTTAGGTAGTTTTCTATCCTTTTTATTCTCCCCTCTTTCCCACTTCTCTAGCCTTCTAACTCTCTTTGTTGTAGATATCACCCATAGTTCTGAACCTTTTATTTTACTCTAAATTATTTATCAATATTATATGAGTTTAAATTATGATAGGATGATACTAAAAATAGGACTTTTTTGTATTCCATTAAAATGATGCCACCTCATCTTAAAATTGTTAAAATAAGATAGTTTACCAAAAAGATACAACCATTTGAACATAGGTATTGCTGACTCCAACCTTGCTGAACTTTTGGCGGTTGTTGAAGTTTTATCAATCATTATGGATGCTGTTGCTTTCCCATTGCCTAGAATTATTTTGGAAAGTGATTCTTCAAATGTTATCTCATGCATTACTAAATCTGATAGTAAGCCATGGAAGTTTAGTAATCTCTTTAATAGATTGTCTAACTTGTTAGAGATTATCGGTCATGTTACTTTTGTTTATATTTTTAGGGAGGCAAATTTCTTTGCAAACTCTTTAGCCAAGCTTGGTGTCTCAAGAATATCAAACTTGATTGCTTGGTTGTAACCTTCTCCTCTTTAATAAATTATTTATCCTTCAAAAAAATGAAAAAAACTTTCAATTTACCGAAAAGAAAAACATCGCTTGAAACAAACTTTCAGACAATTTTCTTTTTGCCTTTTATTCTCCTCTCTTTCTCTCTTCTTCAGCCTTCTAGCTTTTTTTTTTGAATTTTCAATTTGTTTTATTTTTGTTATTGCCATTCTTTTTTTAGGTAATTATTGCTGCCATTCTAATGTCATACTATATAGTATCTAATTTTAGTATGCACCATTTTGATCTTTCCAAAACAAATCTCACAACACAACCAGACACCCTTATCTGTAAATCAAATTTGTAAAATTTTTATACAAATTGGTTTGAGAAATAATGTTTTCCTATTCACTAATTTATAGTTCCTTCCTTTTTTGCGATCGGGAAATTGAATTTATATGCTATTGTGCATATTAACTAAAGATTAATGTGATTGAAGCTATTGAAGCAAAATAAGTAATGATCTATTGAACTTTTTAATATAATAATATAATACTTAATAAACTACATAAACTTAAACTTTTTAATATTAACTACATAACTAATTTTTAATATTTTTTCTCACAATTCAATCAAACATACTCTTACCTTTATATAAATTATATTTGTATAAAATTGTAACTAAACTTAATGCAACGTGAGGAACTATAAAAGTTGATATACAAATTGGATTGATAAATAAAAATTTCCTAATTACTAATCATATGTCCTGAACTTTTTTTTTTTACAGTTGAGAAATTAAATTTAATATGCTACATATATATACATATCTTAGACAGTTTAAACCAAAGATAGAACTTGATTTGTCATTTTTAATCTACCAATTTGTTGGGTATTAATTAATTAATGAAGGATTGATGTGATTTAAGCTTACATTAATGAAAATTAAAAAGTTGTACATGCACTATAATTAACGATGTCATGAAAAAAGAAAAAAGTTATACAAGGTGAATATTGGCCGTCACATTGTTAGTTAGCAAATATAAAATTGTGAGGCATTCAATATAAATATCATTAGTTATTATTTAAATTTTGATATATTGATAATTGTTTTTTTTAAAAAAAGACTAATTAGATTCACAAAAAAAAGACTAATTAAATATAATTGGTAAAAACAACCATCTTCTCTAACCTCCTCTTAGACCCCTACCAAATATGCCGCTAATTTTCATGGCATTTATTTTTGTTTTCATTTTTGCCTCTTATTACAATTTACAACTGTCACTCCCATGACTATGCCCACTATCTTTTTACTCTAATAATCAAACCCCAAATCTTATTTTCCTTCTTTTAATTTTTTTGGTCGATTTTCTTCTTTTAATTTAGAACTGAAGATCTTATATGGAGACTTCGATTTAAAGAGAAAAATGTCCTTTTTTTAACCTGAAAGACTATATTTGTTTTTCTTTTTCTGTTCTTGAAGAGGCAATTGAGTTGAAGTTTTCTTTTTTTTGGTCAAAAAGATAAGTATTTTTTTGCTACATATTAAGTTGAAGTATATGATTTTGTTTTTTTATTTGTTTCATGCTGGACTGGTCTTGAAATACAAAAACCGTGTATTCACAAAGGCAGAGAATTTTTTGGTGAAATAAAGGCTGGGAATTTTTTTTGGTGAAAACAAAGGTAGAGAATTAGAGTGAGGTTAATGAGTTTATGAATTTAATTTAATATACTATATATTAATTTAAACCATTTTTATGAATCTTTTGAATGAATTTATAATAGACGAAAAGCTTAGAGCTTGATGGTAGGGGAATTAGAGGCTTTCTCATGGCTGTAATTCTTGGCTTAAATAAATTTTTGTAATTATTTGGTATGGTTAAGAGATTGAGCGTATTAATGTTTTAGAAATTTGCTACATATTAAGTTGAAGTATATGATTTTGTTTTTTATTTGTTTCATGCTGGACTGGTCTTGAAATACAAAAACCGTGTATTAAGTCATAGTAAAGTCAAATATATTTTTAACTTTGACCAATTTTTTTAAAAAATAATATAAATCAAAATAATTTTTTAAAACAATACTTGTAAATTTTGATTTATAAACTTTCTAATACATTTTTTTCTATAAATAATGGTCAAAGATGTATTATTTTTTTTACCAAATTGTAACTTATAAATAGGAATAAAGGGAGAAATAAAACTATAAAATTTATCAAAATAGCTATAATATGTTCTGTTGGCTAAAAAAAAAAAAAGCTATAATATATATTCTACAAATTTAGCAACCTTACATTCTAGGTAATTTTACTAACTTTTTCTAAAAAGTGAAAGTGACAAATTTTCTTAAAAATAACTAAAAAAGTCTATGATTTTACTAGATATATATAATGCTAACATCATATCTTTAGCAAATGAGTTTATCTAAGGTTGCTGAAAACAAAAAGTATGACGCTATCAACAAATTCAACAACCATACATTCATAATTAATGCCTTACATTTTAGTAACTTTTCATCAATAATCAATAATTCTAATTTTCTTATCCGAGGTTAGTAAAAAACCTTTTAATTAAGGTTATTAAAAAGTCTATGATGCTATCAACAAAAATTAATTAATTTTAAATCCTTAGTAACTTAACTGGCCTTTTATTAATAATTAAGGTTACCAATTCTCTTATTTAAAGTTACTAAAAAAATTTCAATGATTGTTCTAAAAAGAATAAGTGATTATTCAAAAACTATATTATTATCTTTTTTTTGCCAAAAAAGTATATTATTATCTGCTAACTCAATAATCTTACATTATAGTTATCAATTTTTGTTTTATCTAAGTTTACTTAAAATGTTATAACACTATATCTTGTTTCACCATTTCAATACCCAAAACAAATCTCACAGTTCAACCAGACACATTATATTAACATGTGTAAAATTATTGACTTGAAAGTAACATTTTCTTACTAATTCATGAATCCTTCCTTTTTTGCGATCGAGAAATTGAATTTATATACTATATATGCATATCTTTGACATGTTGAATTAAACTTGAATTTAATTTTTATTATTACACTACCAATTTTATGCATAATAATGAATGAAAGAAAGTGATTTAAATTAACCGATCAAAATAAAAGTAGTGAATGAATGATCTATTAAATTTTTCAAAAAAAAAATCAAAACTTTTAATAATTTTTTGTAGGGAAAAAAACTTTTAATAATTAATAATTATTGTTTCTGTTACCGTTGATGACACTACCAATTTTATGCATAATAATGAATGGAATAAAGTGATTTAAGCTAACAGAGCAAAATAAAAGTAGTGAATGAATGATCTATTAATTTTTTTTTAAAAAATTCAAAACTTCTAATAAATAATATTTATTGTTTCTGTTACCGTTTCAAAAATTATTATCCCAACAGTCAAGCGGGTTTCACTCTCGACACCAATCACTGTTGAAACTTGAAACTAATTTTCTCCTAAATCCAGAATTTCACATTAATGGATTTTTAGCTCCTATTTTTCATAGGTTATTCCTAACTACCAACTTCTTTCTTCCGTGTTCATAGAAAAATTGCTTCTCAATAGAAAAAGTATTTTGACTAGAATTAAAACCATGGCACTTTAAAATATTAGAAAAAATTAAATACTTATCAACGTTAATTTAATACCAAAATATTATGAGATTAGAGCGAATCATAACACTCATGAATCAAAATAGTTTTTTGGATTTTTTATTTATGGGGTTTGTAAAATGGGTCGTGCACATTCTAAGATGAAAAATCATATTTATATAATTTTTAATAAATTCTTAAAGATTCTTTTATGCTTTTTGTATGAAAATATTCGTTGTTAATTATTTATCATCTGTTTTGGTCAAAAAAAATATTTATCATCTTTGAATTTTACTTTTTATGCAAATAAAATAAACTTTTGGGATCTGGTAGAAAAAAATGAAAAAAAAAACAACTTGATTTGGCTAGAATTTAAACCATGACACTTTAAAAATTTCAAATTATTAGAAAAAATATTATATACTCAACTTTGAAATAGTCTAAATTATCTAAGAAAAGATGAAGAAAAAAAATACATACCACTAATAATAATAATAAGTTTAATAATTATAATATTAAGATGTTTAACGTAAAAAATTGTTAGTATTATATTATATTGGACTTTTGTGATATGGAAAGGAAAACGTAATTATATATATATAACTAATAATAATTTTAATAATTATAATAATAAGTTGTTTAACGTAAAAATAATTGTTATTATTTTAGACTTTTTTAATATGGAAATAAAATCTGGTTGGATAGATTACATATTAACCCTTAAAAATATAACTAAACTTTTTTAAAATTAAAAAGACTATTTTAGATATTTCAGGTCAATGGTTTTGAAGTTTAGACTTATATAGTATATAGATATATACTAATGATTAAGATTTTTTGAGTACATAATGTCACGCCCCGACCCAAAAGTCGAGCGTGAACAACCGCCGTGTTACCTCGAAACACGTGTCGACCGGTCACGCGCACCAAGGTTCCACGAAGCGACAATACCAGATGAAAACAGAAATTGATTACAAGGTTTAAAAAAAAAGTTTCCCAATCAGAGTAAAAGCAGAATCGTCAAAAATTCAAATACTGTAATAAAAACGCTCCAATATTTAAAATCAAAGTCATATGAAGATATAGAAAAAAACAAATTGAAATGTAAAACGAAAACGAGGTGTGAAAGATAATAGGAAACAAGACAACTGCCAGTGGGACTCGTATCGTAGTGAGAAGTACCTCTATCAGCAAGAATCACAACCTACGCCACCGACTCGATCGCCAAAGGAACACCGAATCCTAACTACCCTGAAAACACAACAAGAATTGAGGGGTGAGTACACGAATGTACCCCGTGAGTGAGCCACCCTCAAAAGAGAACCAGAAGAGGATGGGATGCACTCACAACCAAAATAGTAAATAAAACCAAGTTATAAAAACGTGGTTAGCAATAAAACAAGTACATAAAATCATTTATCATTTTCGTAAAACAAAAGGGCTGCCAATAAAACCTATCCAGAGTGACCTTGGCCCAAGTCAACCTCTGGAACCGTCAGGGGCATTTTCGTCATTATCAAATAATTAGTAAAAACATCATTTTTCTTATTTTTCCAAACAAGCCCGTTTCCCTGACGTTAGCTTGGGTCCGGTAAAGCGTGGTGGTCGCAACACACCCAATTTAGCTCTTCCATGCACACGCCGAACCGGTAAATAAATAAGTATAGCATGTCGGGTCTGGAGTTACGAACCATGTGGATCCCAAAACAAAAGCCATGGTCCGTTAAAAACAATTACACCAGCGCTGGGTTGCGTCCAAGACGCTCCACCAACAAGTCATACATACTCCTGGAACTACGTCCATAAGTCCCCGTATGCTTAAACAAGTTCTTTAAAACAAATCAGGTTACTTATGCATCCAAAACATTTTTTTCAAAACAATTTATAAAGCATTTATATAAAAGCAGAAATAAAACATTTCCTCAACGGGTTCTCCGTTGAGGATAGCCCACTCACAGTTCAGGGGATTCGTACACCCCAAAGTCAATCCACTGTGAGCCTAGCCAATGTCTCGATCAGCGCCTCAGCCGTCTGATTGAGAAACACGTCCAACACAAGGAAATCGTCAAAACCAATGTCATAATCAAAATCATAAACCAAAGTAATAAACCATGATAACAAATCAAAATACCAAAATAATCAAATAAAATAGAATAAAAATCACATGAACATATAACCCAGACCCACGGTTTAATATCGAGGAGTTTAACACGTCTAATTATGTCTCAAAGGATTCTAATACGAGTTTCAGACTCCAAATACACTTTCTAAAGCTTATTTGATCATACCTACCCACTAGGGGCAAAATTATAATTTACTCATATCAAGGGTAAAATGGTCATTTACACTTATTACAGGTTCCATAACGTACATACATAGTTATTGATGTGAACAACATAGTTGAATTCTCTCAAATTCACCCTTAAGGGTAATTTCGTAAATTTGACTACTAAGGGGCATAATGGTAATTTAGACCAATCATGGGTAACATGGTAATTTTACCCAAAAGAGTCATTATTGTAGCTTCTAATCTCGAATATGCGATCTTAACGTATGATTTCATGTATCGTTCTCTTAGGGGCAAAATAGTAAAACTACCCTATTATGGGTATTTTGGTAATTTTACTCTCTTAGAGTACGGTTACATTCCTTACGTATCTTAGTTGTGGACCCTAGTCGATCGGACTCGAAATTGTAGCTTAACGGAATAGATTAGTACACTTTTACTAATTAAGGGTAAAATGGTAATTCACCCACTCCAAGGGTAAAACCGTAATTCCATACTCCTCCACTATTACGGTACATGTAAATACTTAGACGACCGACGAGGTCGAGTTCATTGTATTCCAATCACAAGGATAAATTTGTAGTTTACCAACTAAAGTTGAATAAATAATTTTACCCATCCAAGGATAAAATAGTAATTCAATTAATATTCCCCAAAGTCTAATTCCAAACATTAACTCAAGAATTAATTCATTCTTTTTATTTATTTTTTATTTATTTTTTTTTAATTTCTTTCTTTTTAGATTGGGCATAGCCCATTTGGTCCAAGGTTCTTTCCTTTCTTCTTCTTCATTTTCATTTTTTTTTAAAGTTTGGGCCAAATCAGGCCAAGCCCGGCCAAGCCCAAGCAGGCTGGCCTGATGAGGCCCACGCGTTGGCCTAGGCCATGCGTTGGCCTGGGCCGCGCGCTGGCCTGGGCCATGCGCTGGCCTAGGCCCGCCTGGCCTGTTGGCTGGCTGGAATTTTCCAACCGCCGGAATAGCCACCGGAACTGGAATTTCCAGATTTCGGCAAGGCCAAAAATAATCAAATTTTAAATTTTACTTCACATTTCTCTCATCAAATTCATTTCCAAACACTATAATAATCTTCCCAAAGCATTTTCAACACATTACCAACTTCAAATCATAGACATATGTAATAAAAGGAAGAGATTCTTACCATATTTGGTTCCTCATTTCATCTCTCCATCTCTTTCTTCCTCCAATTCATTTCCAATCTAATGCCCAAGTCCAAATGCATCTCCAAAATAGAAATTGGCAACCCAAGTTACACATGATCAAAGAAATCAACTTCAAAGTGTCAAATTATTTCAAAATCAACATCCTCTCACCTTTGATAGATTTCAAGGCCTTGAAGCTTTTGATTCTTCACCAAAATCTGTTCCTAAACTATTCATGGGAAGCACTCTACATGAAGACACCTTATGCTCCAATGCATGTCACAATTGATTCCATTTCAAGATGAATTTTATGAAGACTTTCGGGCAAGGGAAGAGGGAAGAGGAAAAAAAAATGAAGGCAGCCTCACGTTTTATGTGGAGGAGAAAAAGAAGAAAATATATAACTTCAAGTTATGAGAAATGGCACAATTGACCTCTAATCCATTCAACTTATAATTTATTCAATTTAGTCCATGATTCTAAAATTTCAAGTGTCACACATAAGATGTCGATATAGTTAGCTAAACTCTTCGAATTGCAACACCATTGGTCGAGTAGCGGAAGGATCTCCATAGGCGATTCCATAAGCAACATTAAACCATGAGGACAATTTTGGCCGAAGTTAGCCAAGAAATCGACACAACGGACTATGATTATGACTATTCTCTCGGGTTTGAAATTATTTGTCCCATTAATTACATTTTTAAGGGGTACACGTGCAATTTTATTACGATAAGAATAAATCTTTATATGCCCAAATATTTCATGGAAATTCAACCTAAACTAAGAAATTATCTTAAACTACCTACTTACCAAACTACCAAACAAATAAACTAACTAAACTCACATCCCGTCAGTGATGGATCCAGAAATTTCTATTAGAATGGGCACAATATCTTCTATATATACCTAGATTGAAAAAAAAAATACAGTTTATATGTGTAACACCCCCAATCTTTTTTCGCATAAGACTAAATGTCTTTTGAGTTGAGAGCATGAAAGGTTAAGACCCTCGTAACAAATAAGCTTCTGAGGGTACGAAGTCGTGTTTTTACTCTTGTCAGAGTGATAGCCTCCTACCACCTCAACTAATCAATTGTTAATATTTTAGTTGCAATTATTTTGGATTTTATAGACTTGTGGATTTTATCTTTAAACTGCAATTATTTTGGATTTTTTAGACTTTGTGGACTTTTTTTGTTGAGGTATGGCCTATGCATTATATGATTAGTTAATCAATTTAGAGTGGGCTGATCAGGATGGATATATCCAATTTTTCATATAAATTGTTATGGAATTGGGAGATTGATTCAAGAAGTAATTCATCCGCTCTGCATTCTGTGAGACTTGATCTCATGGTACAATCACAATGCACTAATAAATTGAGTTAAGAACTCGGAAGTAACCGATTAACTTGTTGGTATTTAAAAAAAAAAATAAAAACAGTTAAATTTATTAAATGAAAAGTTAATTCCAATTTTACCCTTAGTAAGCCTTTTTTTAAATTTTTTTTCTCCTCCTCCGTATTAGTCATGGTCATGGTTTCAAAGTTTTTTTTTTTGGCCATAGGTTTCAAAGTTATTTAATAGATGTAATTTAGGAAATGAGTAATATTTTATCAAGAGATGATAAACTAGCTTCACAAAGAAAATACAAACATAAAATCGAAATTTGGGTTTCTTTCATATTTTAACATTGTCTAGAATATTATTATACGAATAAGACATGGATGAGAACTAGCTAGGTGAACCGTGAACATCCCAGCCAAATTTATTTTGAGTTTGAATTTGGGAAGGGAAGATGAAGACTTGAACCCCTGTTCCCGGACTTTGAATGTTAAGTCAATTAAACTGGCGGAAGAAGTCATCAATGTGTTTGTTAATCTCGTCTGCTTTTTCCATGTTGATGGAGTGTCCAACCCCTTCCATTACAACAATTTCCTGGAAAAGTGGGACTTTTTTCTTGAACTCACCACTGTGAATGTATTCCTTGATTCCTGGCATATGGTAAACCCGGTCCAGATCCCCCACTATGAACTTCGCCGGTACATTGATTTTAGCACCAACCCATGGTGCCATTAGTTCCCAATTTCTGTCAACACAAAAGGGATTTTGTGGAGTACATGATTATTATTCTCAATCTTCAATCAATCACACAATTAAAAGCGAAAAGAGAAGTATAAATGAACCATATTTCATGCTAATTAGTATTGGAAAAGGTCAATGCACCGGTTAAAGTTTCTGTAAAAGTTGATTCCTCCGGAGAAGCCACTGTTCTTGTCAAATTTGGTGACATAGTAGTCAACTTCTTCCTGAGATAACCAACAAGGCAATGAGATAGGCGTATCTGCTGAATGTCCGAACAGATTTCCTTTGGCTAACATAATTGGATCCGTAACCCTGTATGTTAGGAATCCCTTTATAACTCTTTCTGTCCCAATCTCTGCAAACTCGGCTTCCATTTCTCCAGGTTCCTGTTAGATTTTGCCAATTCTAAGTTTAAGAACATATACAACAGCCTCTACAAGGAAAGAATCGAGATCTGGGTTTCAAACAAAAACAAGTAATTTATTTACCTGGAATCTGCAGATGTAAAAATCATTTCCATAGACAGCTCTCCAGCTCCAGCCATCAACGGGCTTAAACTGTCGACTTAATGGAGTGTAAGGAACGCTGAGGTTTTAACAGAGCTTTGACTTTGTCAGGCCTAAACAAGCACAAGTGCCAGGCCATGAAAGCACCCCAGTCATGTCCAACCACGAACACCCTGTCTTGGTCCGGAGCCACCACTTCCAAAAGCGCCACCAAATCACCCACCACGTGGAAGCAGGTGTAACTGGTTAGCTCGTCAGGAGCATCGGAGTCTCCGAACCCTCGCAGGTGGGAGCCACGGCTCTGTAGCCGAGGGAAGACAAAGCATTGATCTGGTGACGCCAAGAATACCAGAGCTCCGGGAAGCCATGGAGGAACAGAATCACTGGCCCTTTCCCTTTTTCTGCTACGTGAATGTTTACACCATTTACCTTCACTACTGTTCTGTGCTCTACCCCTTCCTTTTCCATCTCCTCAGGCTCAGCTTTTTCTTGCTGCTAATTTTTTGCCCCTCTGAGTCTGAACTAAAACTTTGCCTAATTGAGAAGCAGAGTAAACGACGGCAAGAGCACATGTAATGATGGGAGAGGCTACACGTGAAACTTTAGAATTAAAAATAGTTTTAAGTATCTCTTAAGAATTAAAAATTAGATCTTAGAAACATATATGTAACGTCTAAAAAAATAGTTTAAATATATATTTAGAAGAACTTGAAGCCTTCAATTTAGCTGTATTGCAAAGCAATGCTGGAGGTTATTATTACACATTACACAATGAGGACTCACTTTTGTTTTAAATTATTCAAGGTGAAGTATTTTTAGAATTCCTCATTTATGCAAGCTACAATACAACGGAACCCATCCTTTTCAGTTTTCATGGCGCAGTTTTGTGTGATTAGAGAAGCTTTTATTCTTTAACTGTGTTTCTCGATTTTTATACCAGTAAGACATGGATGAGTACTAGCTAGGTGACAATACCGGCCAAATTTATTATACTCTGTAGAACATGTAACATACGTATATATGGCAGGACTATTTTTTCTATTTTTAAGTTTTAATTTGGGAAGGGAAGATGAAGATTTGAACCCTGTTCCCGGAATTTGAATGTCAAGTCAATTAAACCGTCGTAAAAAGTCATAAATATGTGATTGTTAATCTCATCTGCCTTTTCCAATTTCCATGTTGATGAAATGCCCAACTCCCTCCATTACGATTACTGCTTGCAAAAGTGGTACCATTTTCTTCAACCCACCATTGTGAATAAATTACTTTATATCAGGAACATGATATACCAGTCTTCATTAAAGGAATAACAGAATCAATATGAGAATTTGGTAAAAATGTGAAGCTTGATGAGTATATAATACAAGTATACGGTTAGGATAAAGATGAGGTTTGAATTTAAAATACAAGATTTAGCTAATCTATACAACTAAGTCAACGGAGGAATTTGAATTTCCATTAAAATACTTTTCACTAATACTCCCCCACAAGATGGAGGAATCGTTGATGACGCCAATCTTGAGTGTCAATGTCTGTAATCTTTGATGAGATAAAGCTTTTGTTAAGGCATCAGCTAACTGATCTTGGGAGGGTATATGCTGCACCTTTAACCGACCTTGACTAACCTTTTCCCGAACAAATAGATAGTCTAAGGCAAGATGCTTCATTCTGGAATGGAACACTAGGTTAGCACATGTATAAGTTGCACTTAGATTATCACATAAGATAGTTGGAGTTGCCAAAGCTTGCTTGAGATGAAGTTCAGAGAGGAGTGATTGGATCCAGCTGATTTTAGCAACTGCATAGGCAATTGCTCGATACACGACCTCAGTTGAAGATTGAGCAATTGTAGTTTGTTTCTTTGTACTCCAGGACATTGGTGTGTTGCCAAGCTTGATGACAAAGGCTGAAGTGGATCTTCAATCATCTGGATCACCTGCCCAGTCAGAGTCTGTAAATGCAGTGATGTTTAAGTTGTGCTCTTTGTTGATGGTAAGGCCATAAGACAGTGTGCCTTTGAGATACTTCAAAACTCTTTTCAAGGAAGAAAGATGAGTCTGTGTCGGTTTATGCATAAATTGGGATAGGTTGTTGACTGCAAAAGAGATATTTGGCCTTGTCAAATTCAAGTACTGAAGAGATCTCACAATCTTTCTATACTCTTCTGCATCAACTGCTGCAATGCCATCATGCAACTTCAATGAAATTGTTGTAGAAACAAGAGTATTAGCTGCCTTAGCTCCAATCATATTTGTCCTCTCAAGAATTTCATTGATGTATTTCTGTTGTGAAAAGAACAAACCAGTAGCAGTTTGTATGACTTCAACACCAAGGAAGAAATTTAGTGTGCTAAGATCCTTAAGTGAGAAATGTGATGCCAGATCCTGTACAAACTGTTGAGTGAAGGTTTTCTGATTGCCTGTGAGTATATTGTCATCGACATAAATGAGCATATATGCAATAACATCATCTTTCTTGTAAATAAAGAGTGAGGGATCATATTTGGCATTGACAAAACTATATTGAAGAAGATAATTGCTTAAAGTTGAGTACCAGGCCCTTGGTGCCTATGCCTATTTGAGACCATAAATTGCCTTAGGCAATTTGCATACAAAGCTGGGATTAGACTTATCATGGAACAAAGATGGCTGAGTCATGTAAATTTCTTCATCTAGCTTGCCTTGAAGAAAGGCGTTTTTTACATCAAATTGATGTAATGACCAATGATTGGAAACAACCAAGCAAAGAACGATTCTCATTGTTACAGGCTTCACAACAGGACTGAAAGTCTCATTGAAGTCTAAGCCAGGTCCCTGAGTGAAACCTTTAGCAACCAGACGAGCTTTGTATATGGATATGGAACTATTTGAGTTCCTATTGATCCTGAAAATCCAATTACACTTCACTATGGTTCTGTCTTTTGGAGGTGAGACCAGTGTCCATGTTTGATTTTTTTCAAGAGCATGAAGCTATTCTATCATTACAGCCTTTCATTCAGGTGATTTAATGGCCATTGTTGCACTTGTGGGTTCAATCGGTGAAGGTACATGATGCTTGGTTGCAGTGAAAAGCTTTTTGGGTTTGAAAATGTTATTCCGTGACCTTGTAACCATTGCATGTGTTCTCTGAGGAGCATGATTAGTAGGAATAACAATATTTATAGGTTCTGAAGTATGTGTAGAAGAAGAAATGGAAGGACTTGGTACCTCATTGTTATTGGTTGCATTCGAGGTTTGCACTGTAGTGTTGTGAGAGATGGGATTTGTTTGACCTTCATTGCTTTCTGTTGTTGTAGAACCACTTTGCAGGACAGTTGTAACTGGAATGGCAGAGTAAGACTCACTAGGTGAAAGGACATCAGATGGAGGAGAGCTTGAAGTTGTGAATCTGCTGAATGGAAATTGCATCTCGTCAAACAAAACATGTCTAGATGTGTTAGAAGCTTTCTTTAACTCATCTCCATTTACTTTTTCTTTGCATTGCTATGCTTTGATTGATTATTGCTTTTATTGATTGCATATTCCTTGATTTGAATTAGTTGTATGCATTTGTACTTTATTTGTTATTTTCTATGCTTTGATTTGGATCTTAACGATGACTTATATGCTATGAATGCCATGATTGATGCTTTGAATTGCTTGATTAGGTCGACACTTTCTTTGTGAGTCAAGTATTTTATTAGCACATCTGTTTAGTCATCACACTTATGCGGGACACAACACACATTTGCATTCACATGATTTTTCCAAAAATTTCAAAAACTTAAATTTTTGATTTTTTGTCAAAATTCATATGCACATACATTGAGGACAATGTGTCTTTTAAGTGTGGGGGAGAGAGTCTACATGCATGGATCCATGCCATGAATTTTTTTCAAAAATTTTGAATTTTTTTATGCATATCTTGAGTGATTAAATTGATTATGATTGATGAATGTTTAGAATTTTTAAGAATGCTTTATTCATTGATTGATTTTTAGCATGTCATCTGATTTCTTAGAATTAGGTATAATTAGAGTTTGTGATATGATCTTTTTCATTTATTGCTTCTATAATTATCTATTTCTAGAACTTGTATTTAATTTTGTTGAAATTACAATTATGAAAGTATGTTATGGATATGTCATGAACAAGTGTGGGGGACTACTTATAAAAAGGATAGTTTTTTTTTTTAAAAAAAAATCTTTTCAAAAGAAGTGTTTTCATGAAGAGGAGAAGAGGTATTTCTGATCTTTCCATAGTTGTCACTCTTTAAGAAAATAAAACAGGCGTTAGTAACCCTGAAAGAGGATTAGAGACATGGAATTGCGGAAGTATTGTCCGTCTGAAAAAAAGAAAAGGGATGTAGTAATCCCAAATCATGAACACTTCAAGGTTAGTAACCTTATTTTCTAAAAAAAAAAATTACCCTTAAGAATCTATTATAACCCACGAAAACCCTTGATTTGTATTCATGATATTACCTTCCTTTGAGTAATGGAGATAAAGATGAAAACACAAGCTTATGGTAAGTAGTAGTTATAGGATGTGAAGAATGATGAATGATTAAAACCACTTTAATTATGGTTACTTAAGAATAAAGATGCTTGCTATTTCTTGATCTTTTGAATTGAGTGCTCTTATTATTCTTAGTTATTCAGATTTCATGATTGCATTGATCCTTGATATGTGTATGCATTTCAATTGATTATTCAAAAAGAATGGTTTTTAAAAATTAAACATAGATTTGTATAAATTTGTTTTATTTTAACTACTAACCCAGTGTCTATCGAGTCAGTCTTAAACATGTTTGTGGGTGTCGTCCTAAGTTAAGAAAACTCTCAGGTGACATAACACCTCCTGAGTACCTCTATTAGTCTCACGTTTACATGACTTGCGTCACGTGCTAAGTGTCGCCGTACACCTACGAAAGTGGAATCTTTATTTGCATTAGTCTAGTTAGTCTTAGTTTTTATGCACTAGTTTGCTAGGGACTAGCAAAGGTTTAGTGTGGGGGAAATTATGATCGAGCCAAAATTAACCCTATTTTTATGATCATTTTCCTATGCTTTTTGGTATTTTTATGTGTGATTTTAACCTATTTTAAAAGTATTTGTGTTTTTAGGTCTTGAAGTAAAGAAAAGTGGAAACTTGTTGTTTTTCACTATTTTTGGAGCTAATTTGATGACTTTTGTCACAAATATGGATTTAGCAATTTTGAGTGAAGATTTGGAGATTCGAAGTTCGTGATTGAAGATTAATTGAAGACAATTTTGAGTCATGAAGACCATTGAAGAATATTTTCAAGGAGAAAGAATTGAGGATTGAGCTTTAATCGCGAAGGAATGAAGACATGCTATGGAGAAGACCTCGAAGACATGGAATTATGAATATTTTATATGGGATAATATTCAGCTCATATGAGCCCACAATTAAAGTCAAAATCCCAATTTGTGCCACACAAGCTCAAGGAAGTATCCAATCCCGGCAACCTTTCCTAGTTGGATTAGGATTCTGCGCAGTCTCGGTAAAAAGGCCATAACTGTTGATCCAGACCTCCAACAAATGCGTGTGAATATGCGTTATAAAGAGGACTCTGAGATCTACAACTTTGCTTTGAAGCCCAAAACCCAGTTCTGCCATCTTTAAGCCGAAATTGCTGTCGAAGTTGCTGCACGAATTCAGAATTTTCCTAAAGACCAATTTTTACTCTAGGAAGACTTTTAACCCAACTTGGAGACGAAGTTAGAAGCCTAAACCGACCTAGGGGCCATTTGACTCAATTCCTAAGTCTATTAGGAGTCTAATTAGTCCACTATAAATACCCACCTTATGTAGAACCCTAGATACATCTTTTTCTCTTCATCTATTATTTTATTTTCATTTAGTTTTTAGTTTTCTCTCTAGTTTTAGAAGAGGGTGTCGACACCTCTCTTTGGAGAAGGTGTCGACAACCCTAGGCTGCCAT
The DNA here is from genome assembly GCA_001974825.2 of Corchorus olitorius. NCBI lineage: Eukaryota > Viridiplantae > Streptophyta > Magnoliopsida > Malvales > Malvaceae > Corchorus > Corchorus olitorius. The sequence continues at coordinate 76,374 of AWUE01012825.1, forward strand.
CAAGGGAGGATTTTGCCCTAAAGTTTGTAAGTTTTCTTAAGTTTCTCATGGACTTTTCCAAATCCATGAGTAGCTAAATTTTAATACTTCTTTTCCTTTAGTGATTTTAATCAAATAATTATGGTTAGATTTATGTGCTTATAATTTGATATTTGTTCTTGGTTTATAGTTTGCTAATCTCTGTTTTATTTTATGATCTTGATAATTATTGATTTATGTGGCCAATATTGATGTAATTGGATAGATGTATAGTTAAATCAAGCTTAGGACGACCCATCCAAATTTGATTGTGTGGTAACAAATTGGAGCGGCCTAAGAAGCGTCCAATGGGAATAGTAAACCTTATAAATTCTTGTTTATGCTTGAGTTAATAAGTTTGGTTATACCTGATATGCATGTGTGAATAATTGTTCTTAATGCTTTGTTCTTATCAATTTTTAAGTCCCAAAAGGGAAATTAATTGTTAAGAATAATAGGGATAACTTAAGTCTCAAAAGGGAAATTTTATCTAATATACATGTTAGAGATTTCTCTAGACCAATTATTTAATTAAGAATAAAATATTAAATTCATCTTTTAAATCAAGGATCCATAGTTAAATTGATTGCTTTCTACCGTTGGAGAAGAAATATGCTTTCTTATTATTGTTTCTTTATTAATTGCCATAGTTTAGATTTAATTTAGTTTGCTTTATTAATTGCTTTTCTTTATAATTAGTATTTTTAATGCCCTTCGTTTTTGAGTGATTCTTAGTGAAGATTTATCTTTGGATAAGTCTATTCCCCTTCTCTGCGGGATTCGACCCCTGCTTGCCCTATCTACGTAGTTAGGAATCTGTTGGGATTATTTTGTGATTTGCTAACGACCAATCAATGGGGTTGCGTTCAAGGAATGGAAGTGAGCCATTTCAATGCTGTCGTTTTGAGCTAACCTTTTAACTTGGTTATAGGAAGCTGATGATGGTGGAATTTTAGATTGGCCCTCTAGAGAAATAATAGATCCGTTATGCACAAAACTAAGTGTCATATTAGCAAAATCTGCTAATACAGGCCCAAGTTGGGAAAACCATTGAATCCCAAGTATAATATCAGCCCAACGAACTTCCAAAAGGAATAGGTCCAAAGCAAATTCATGGGCCTGAAGGCCCACATAAAGGTTGGTCACTTGGCCCATGCAACGTATGGTATCTCCATTCCTTAAAGTAACCGTAAATGGCGGCACCGGCTCGATTGGTAATTGTAAAAAGCGAGCTAAGCATCGCTGAATAAGATTATGGGCACTGCTAGAGTCCACCAATACTGTGAAATGGTACCTTACAACATAACCTAAGAGCTTCAAAGTATTAAGGGACGAGTGGCCATAAAGGCATGTGAATAAACTTGAAATTCAGTAGGATCTGATGAGATCGAAATAGTTCATACAAATTACTATCTTTTAAGTGTTATTTGGTCTCATATGTCTCAACTATGAGCTTAATTATATTTTTTGCACTTGTAGGTTGATTTTGGGAAAAATGTGCATTATGGCCAAATTAGGAGCTAAATGGAGCTATTTTAGAGCTAATTGAAGATTCAAGGAAGTAGAGCATGGATTTGATGATTCATATCCTATGGAGGAGACCATTTTGAGCTTCAAGATTATACATGGTTCCTCACATGTATTTGATGGTTCACCACATGAACTGATTTCACCTCGATGAGTCGTGAAACTTCAAATGAAGCCTGGTGAAGATGCAATTGCCACATGGACGAGACGACTTGGAAGAATTGATCGAGCCAAAATTAACCCTATTTTTATGATCATTTTCCAATGCTTTTTGGTATTTTTATGTGTATTTTAACCCTATTTTGCAAGTATTTGTGTTTTTGGGTCTTAAAGACAAGAAAAGTGGAAACTTGTTGTTTTTCACTACTTTTGGAGCTATTTTGATGACTTTTTGCACAAATATGGACTTAGCAATTTGGAGTGAAGATTTGAAGATTCGAAGTTCGTGATTGAAGATTACTTGAAAATAATTTGAAGATATCAAAACTAATGAAGAATTATTTCAAGAGACAAGAATTGAGGATTGAGTTTAAATCGCGAAGGATTGAAGACGAAGCCTTTGAAGACTTTGAATACATGGAATTTTGGATATTTTATATGGGATAATACTCAGCCCATATAATCCCAAAATTGGAGTCAAATCCCCAATTGGTGCCACACAACCCAAAGAAAATATCCAATTCCCGCATACTAATCCTAGTTGGATTAGTATTCAGCGCAGTCTTGGTAAAAAGGCCATAACTTTCTGCTTAAACCTCCAAATTAGGCCCGTGAGTAGGTGTTGGAAAGTTAACTCCGAGATCTACAACTTTTCTTTGAAGCCCAAAGCCCAGTTCTGCTGTCTTCAAGCCTGAAATTGCTGTCGAAGTTACTATGCGATTCCAAAATTTTCTAGAGTCCTATTTTCACTTGGATTTCGGTTCTAGGAAGACTTTTAAGCAACTTGGAGACCAAGTCAGCCTCTAAACCTTCCTACACCCTTCCTAAGTCTATATGGAGTCTAACTAGTCCACTATAAATAGCCACCTTATGTAACACAAAACACAATTCACATCACAATTCTAGATCTCTTTTTCTCTTCATCTATTTTTCTTCTAGTTTTAGTCAAAGGAGTCGGCACCTTCTCTTTTCATAGAGAGGTGCGATATCCCTAGCCACCATCAAGGGAGGATTTCGCCCCATGTTTTGTAAGTTTTCTTATGCCTCTCATGGATTTGGGAAATCCATGAGTAGCTAAATTCGTAATACTTCTTATCCTTTGGTGATTTTAATCAATTAATTATGGTGAGATTTTTGTGCTTATAATTTAATGTTTGTTCTTGATTGTTAGTTTGCTAATCTCTGTTTTATTTTATGATCTTGATGGTTGTTGATTTAAAGGGCCTATAATGATATAACTGGATGGATCTATAGTTAAATCTAAGCTTTTAGAGTGAGAACTTGAGCTTGATTGTGTGGATTGTGTGGTAACCAATTGGGTTCGTTGAGAAACGATCCGATGAGATTAGTTTACCTTGTTGTTTAACAACAATAAGTTTGATTTTACTTGTTATGCATATGTGAATAATTGTTCATAATGCTTTGTTCTTATCAATCTTCCACCCTGAGAAGGAAGTCGATTGTTAAGGATGATAAGGATTATTTAACCTGAGAAGGATCTTTATCTAATAAGCATGTTAGATTTTCCCTAGGCCAATTATTAATCAAGAATAAAATATTAAATTCATCTCTTAAATCAATGATCTATAGTTAATTTGATTGATTTCTACCATTGGAGAAGAATTATGCTTTCTTATTATTGTTTTCTTTGTTAATTGCCATAGTTTAGATTTAATTTACTTTGCTTTGTTCTTAGTTTAATTGTTTTTCTTTTTAGTTGATATCTTTAATCCCCTCTTTTTAAGCAAATCTTTTGAGGAATTCTTGGAGATTTTATCCTTTGGATAAGTCTATTCCCCTTCTCTGTGGGATTTGATCCCTACTTGCCCTATCTACTTAGTTAGGTTTTTGTGGGGATTATTTTTATGATAACTGACGACCGATCATAAATTTTGACGCCGTTGCCGGGGAAGGAAGGAAAAGACTAATCTTAAGAATTGTTTCTTAGCCTTTGCGTTTTTATTTTTTTTTAAAAAAATTTGTTTCTGCAATTTTAGAAAAAAAAATTTTAATTTTTGCGTTTTTAATTTTTTTAAAAAAACTTTCTTCTTTTTGCGATTTAAAAAAAAATGTTTCTTTTCTTTTTGCGATAAAAAAATTTCTCTGTTTTTTTGCGTTAAAAAAAAATTTCTTGTTTTCAGTTTTTATTTTTGTTTAAGAACTTTTACTACTAATTTTTCTTTTGAGTTTTGTTTGTTTTTTCTAGAAGTTGTATCCCAAATACAAGAAGTAGTGGTATAGAAGATTTTGAATTCAATCATGAGCCAGAAATAACACTATTTTCACTAAGGAACGAGAGATCAAGACGACAACAAGAAGAGGAGTCATCCAATATGAGTTCTCAATCTAATTCTCCTAGATCTACTGCTTCAACATCATCAGAAGACATGGCAAACGAAGAAGGCCCTAAAACTCTGAGAGAGCTTGCTGCACCAAACGTCAATGCACAACGCTTAGCAATTCGATACCCATATACCACTGGAAACTTTGAGATTAAATCTTCATTTATTTAGATTTTACCCAAATTTCATGGTCTGCCTGGAGAAGATCCTCATTGACATCTTACAGATTTCCAGATTGCCTATGCATCTACAAGTATTCAAGGTATTCCTAAAGATCAATTCAAGCTAAGAACTTTTCCGTTCACTCTTGTGGACCGTGCAAAAGATTGGTTGTACCTCTTACCTACTGGTTCAATCACCTCTTGGACGAGCCTTAAGAAATTGTTCTTGGAAAAGTACTTTCCTGCTCATAAAGTATCAAGTATAAGGAAGGAGATTTGCGGAATTAAGCAACGCCATGGAGAAACAATACATGAATATTGGGAACGTTTCAAGACACTATGTGAGAGCTGCCCCAATCATCAAATCATTGAACAGTTGCTGATCCAATACTTCTACGAAGGATTACTACCGCGCGTTTGACAGATCTTCCATAGATTCTGCAAGTGGATGAGCTTTCATAGACAAAACTCCCACCGATGCTTGGACTTTAGTGGAAAATATGGCTGCAAATACTTAACAGTTTGGATCTCGAGAAGACTACACATCAAGAGAAGGCAATACAAGAAGAATCAATGAAGTTTCTACCCATTCCACCTCATTGGAGCAACAACTTCAAGAAACAAATCAGCAAATCGCTATGCTCACTGATTTATTCCATGCGAATTTTTCAAGTGTGTTTAAGGTTTGTGGTATTTGTACACAAGGACACTACACTGATAAATGCCCTTCTTTGGAACACACCACTCAAGAAGTCAATGTTGTGGGAATGCAAGGAGCATATCAAAGGAAGCCTGAACCCTACTCAAATCCTAGATGGAGAGTCGAGTAACAAAATCAACAATATGGGAACCAAGGTAACTTTCAAGGAAGGCCAATGAATTATCAAAGGCCTAATTTTCAACAATCTTCACAAGTTTCCATCGAGATGCAACAAATGAGGGAAGCTATGGAGATGATGAGAAAACAAATAAGTCAATTGGCTAGTGAAATGCGTGAACTCAAGACACAAGTTCAACAAAGGATTCCATCACAACCAAAAGTACCTCCTAGGGAGAATGTAAGTGCAATTACTCTGAGGAGTGGAAAAGAGTTGGAAAACCCCTATCCAACCCATGTTGCACAAGATGAAGGAGACCCAAGCTACACCAAAGAAGAAGAATTGCACATGCCTGCCAAAGAAATCAAGATTAAAGATGAACCCAAAGGAAAAGGTGGCAAAGGTACACACACCTTAGGAAGAGATCAAGACACTACCGCTGTCAAGCTAAAGAAGGATTGATTGAGGCAAAAACAACCCTATTTTTTTTTGGCTATTTTATTATGTTTTTGGATCTATTTATGCTTAATTATATGCTATTTTATTATGACTTTTTACACAGATTTTAGCAAAGCAATTTTGAGTATAGATTTGGAGATTCGAAGTTCGTGTTTGAAGACTCATTGAAGATAATTTTGAAGATTTGAAGACTTTGAAGAATTATTTCAAGGAGCAAGGATTGAAGATTGGAGCTTTAATTAAAGACAAGTCATGAACAAGTTCTCAAGCTTTGGTATTTTTGGATATTTTATATGGGAAAATACTCAGCCCATATAAGATATTAATTGGAATTAAAATCCCAATTAATGACTCCTATATCCAAGGAAATATCCAAATCCCGTAGATTCCCGATTCTAGTCCTAACAGGATTAGGATTCAGGCGCAGTTTTGGTAGAAAAATCATAACTTTCTGCTCAGACCTCTGTTTGAAGCCCATGAGTACTCATTGGAAAGCTGACTCCGAGATCTACAAATTTCCTTTGAAGTCCAAGACCAGTTCTGCAATCTTCAAGCCCGAAAATGCCGTTGACGTTTCTGCACGAAATCAGGATTTTTTCAGGATCCTATTTTAACTTGGATTCTACTCTAGGATGACTTTTAATCTAACTTGGAGTCTAAGTTAGACCCTAAACCGACTTAGATCTCTTTCCAAGTTAGGATTGGAATTCCTAGGGTTATTTCCACTATAAATAGCCACCTTAGGTCTAGGTTTTTAGTACATGTAGATCTAGAAATTGTATTTGGTAGAATTATTGAAGATTTGGAGGACAAAAAGCCTTTGTGCCGCCGCCCCCTCTTCTTCCATCCATAAGATAAGTTTTTCTTCTTATTCTTTGGATGCTCACTCAATTCATGAGTGAGTAATCCTTTTCTTTACTCCAATGTAGAATTTAATTGATCTATTAACTTATATACTGGTGAGATTTTGTGCTTATATATGATAATTGTTAGAGTATTCTTTTGATCACTGTTTTAATTCTATGTTGCTTGTTTTGATGGATTGAGCCGGCACTTTCTTGATAAATTAATCTAGCATTAGCTAGATTAAGTCGCGGATTGACGTTCATGCTTGGTTGTTTGTAGCAATTGGGGGAGAGCGGAAGCTCCTTCCAAGGGAGATAAGGAACGTTGAGTGAGAAATTGCTCTTTGTGCTTGTATAAATTACTAGTTCTTAATGCTTTGATTCCTAGCAAATCTTTAAGGCTTGACGGCTAATTGATTAGTTAGGAGGAAAAAGGGGTAATTTAAGCTTTGACGAGTAATCTTATCTAATTAAGGTAATTTAGGAATTAATTCCAACAAGCTATTCTATGATTTCATAATTATTAGATATCAATGATCCATGTTATAATTGTCAAGAGGGATATTAACTCTATGTTGGAGGTTTTTATTAATTGTTTTCTTGATTATTCACTGCTTTCTTATTAATTGTTTTCTTTAATTTTCTTGATTGCTTCCTTAGTTGATTTTAATTGTTAATTAGATTAAATTCAATTTCACTATAAAATTCTCTTTAATTTGTTTGATTGATTTAAGAAAAAGATAAGTAACCTTTCTCTCTGTAGGTTCGACCCTTACCTGCCCTATATGCTTTTGTTAGGATTTTGTTGGGATTTTATTTTTATGATTTGCTGACGACCGATCATAAATTTTGGCGCCGTTGCCGGGGAGATTGTGAATTATTTTTCTTTTTCTATTTTAATTTGCACTTGATCTTCTTTTATTTTGTAGGAAAAATTCAATGGAGCAACCACGTTCGTTACGGGAGCTGAATTTCAACTGTGAAGTACCGCCCCTCTGTATTGATTATCTAGCAATGGATATGACATACAAACTGAAGCCAAGAGTAATTCGTATGTTGCCGATTTTTCAAGGAGAGCCTCATGAGAATCCTCATGAGCACCTGCATGTTTTCTTTATCAAGTGTGCTGCAATCACTGGGATGCCTGAAGAACAAGCTAAACTTCGAACTTTTCCACTCACTCTTGAAGGAAAAGCAAGGAGCTGGTTTGTGAGCCTATCACCAAAATCCATAACTTCGTGGAAGGAATTGGAGACAGCATTCTTGAACAAGTATTTTTCAGAAGCAAAGCGAGTTGTTGTCAAAAAAAGAATCAGTTCTTGTCAACAATCACCTGAGGAGAAGTGGCATCAATACTGGGAGAGATACAATGGGATTTGTGCGAGTTGCCCTTATCACAACTTGAGTGAAGCACTTCTAATTCAGAATTTTTATGATGGACTTCTCTGTGAAGATCGAACATACATTGATTCTGCAAGCGGAGGAAGCCTTACACTCAAGACACTTGAAGAAGCGAGGAAGCTGCTCAACACTATGACTGAGAACATTCATCAATTCAGTACAATCGATGAAGCTAACACAACAAAGGAGTCAGAGATATTAGAAATCCGCAAGGAATTGAAGGAATTAACTGCTCAATGCGGAAATCTAGCAAAGATGTTTACCAACTTCATGAGTATTCAGCAAGCTTCTATCCAAAGCCTTACAAGAGGATATGGAATCAAGTCTATGGAGGAAATTCAATCGTGGCAAGCACAAGATATGAGACTACCTGATATTCCATTACCACCTGCGATTTCACTGCCTCTAACACCTGCTTCCTCTGCCGAACCACCACCAGTTGCTGTACCTGAAATTCAAGTAACCAGAGAAGAGGAGACTCTAGCCGAACCCAAGAAGAAACAACTTAATTCATCACCAAGAGCTTCTCGACCTAAATCAAGATTCGAAGGAATGAAGAAGATGGATACCATTTACGGTCCACCACCGTTTCCTCAAAGGTTTGCACAACCACTCAATTCACTTCGAAATTTAGAGGTAAATATTCCTTTGCTTACTGAAGTTGCAAGAGTGCCCATGTACGCTTCTTTTCTTAAAGATCTATGCACTGCTAAAATAAAATTTTCTGAAAAATATGCCTGCATGAATGAAAATATATCTGCTGCTTATCAGAGGAAATTGCATCATAAAAGTAAAGATTTAGGATCTTTTTCTATTCCTTGTAAAATTGGAAAAGAAAAGATAGACAAAGCTATGTGTGAATTTGGATCTTCAATCAATATCATGCCTTTTTCTATCTATTCCCAATTGAAAATAGAACATATGACTAAAACTGATCTTACTGTGCAATTTGCTGACAGAACTAACATTAAACCTGAAGGTTTAGTTGAGAATGTTTTAGTACAGATAGGAGACTTTGTTTTTCCTGCAGATTTCTATGTCCTGAAGATGATCTTCATCTACCGCACTTGCCATTGCTGCTAGGGAGACCATTCCTTTCAACAGCCAGCGCGAATTTTGACATGAAAGATGGAAAACTCAGCATGGAATTTGATGGTGAAGCTATTGAATTTGATATAAATAAAGCCATGAAAACTCCTGCCAAAATCCATTCCATTTGTGCAATTGATGCAATTGAAGCTTGCTCTGAACAAGTTCAATCACTTCAATGTGAAGATGAGCTTGAACTAGTTCTTGCAAAAAGCCTGAATGAAGAAGAAATCAAGGAAGCAGAAATCCTGACGCCGGAAGATGTAGCTGCAACCATCAGAGAATTGGAAACATCACTTGCTGTTGAAGAAAAAGCATCAGTTTCCTACATCAGTTTGGAGCCAACGCCAACACCCCTGCCATCCATCATTCAACCACCTGAAGTCAAGCTCAAACAACTACCTGAGGGCCTGAAATATGTTTTCCTTGGAGACAAAGAGACTCTACCTGTTGTTATTTCAAGTAAATTGAATAATTTACAAGAAGAACAACTCATCAGAGTTTTGAAAGAATACAAGGAAGCCATTGGATGGACTGTTGCTGATATCAAGGGAATAAGTCCTACTGTGTGCATGCATAGGAATCGACTTGAAGATGATGCAGTACCTGTTAGACAACCACAAAGAAGACTCAACCCCAACTTAGCTGAAGTCGTCAAGGAAGAAGTGCTCAAATTACTTGGAGCCGGTCTCATTTATGCTATATCAGATAGTAAATGGGTCAGCCCTGTTCAAGTAGTACCCAAGAAGTCTGGATTCACCGTCGTGGAAAACAAAGATGGAGAGCTAGTTCCTCAAAGACTTCAAAATGGATGGAGAGTATGCATCGACTACAGAAAGCTGAACTCTGCTACAAGGAAGGACCAGTTCCCATTGCCATTCATCGACCAGATGTTGGAGAGGTTAGCCTGCAAAGCCTACTATTGTTTTCTGGATGGATATTCAGGATACTTCCAGATTCCAATAGCACTTGAAGACCAAGAGAAGACCACCTTTACATGCCCTTTCGGTATGTATGCCTATACAAGAATGCCTTTTGGTTTATGCAATGCACCTGCAACTTTTCAAAGGTGTATGATGAGCATCTTTCAAGATTATGTGGGAGACAAGATGGAAGTGTTCATGGACGATTTCACTGTCTATGGAGATAACTTCAATCAATGCCTTCATAACATAGAGCTCATCTTGAAAAGGTGTATCGAAACCAAATTGGTGTTAAATGCCGAGAAATGCCACTTCATGGTAGAACAAGGCATTGCTCTAGGCCATGTGGTATCCAAAGAAGGGATGCAAGTCGACAAAGCCAAAGTTGAAGTAGTTCAGAACCTGCCATACCCAACTTGTGTCAAAGATATTCGATCATTCTTAGGCCATGCTGGATTCTACAGAAGATTCACCAATGTGTAGACTACTTCAGAAAGATGTAGAGTTCGAATTTGGAAATGACTGCAAAGAAGCATTCGACAAATTGAAGACTGCCCTCACCACCACTCCAATTGTGAAGCCACCAGATTGGAAACTACCATTCGAAGTAATGTGTGATGCAAGTGACGTCGCCATTGGAGCTGTTCTGGGACAAAGAGTAGACAAGGTACCTCATGTTATCTACTATGCTTCAAGAACTCTGGATGCTGCTCAGAAGAACTACACCACGACGAAAAAAGAAATGCTTGCCGTTGTCTTTGCTTTGGAAAAGTTTCATTCATACATCCTGGGATCCAAGGTGATAATCTACTCCGATCATGCTACATTGAGAAATCTAATGGCAAAGAAAGATGCAAAGGCTAGGCTTATGCGATGGCTATTGCTCTTTCAAGAATTTGATATCGAAATCATGGACAAGAAAGGAGTGGAAAACGTTGTAGCTGATCATCTAAGTAGAATTGAAGGCAACAAAGAAGAGACTGCAATCAATGAAGCGCTACCTTTTGAAGACTTGTTTGCCATTTCTCAACTTCCATGGTATGCAGGTATTGTTAATTTCTTGGTCACTTGACGTTTACCTCTAGATCTTAGCAAAAGAAAGAAATTAAAGATCATCAGTGATGCCAAATATTATCTTTGGGATGATCCATACTTATGGAGACAAGGTTCTGATCAAGTTATGAGGAGATGCATCCCTGATAATGAAATTCAATCAGTTCTGAAGTTCTGCCACAATGACGAAAGCGGAGGCCATTTTGGACACAAGAAGACAACAAGAAAGATCTTGGACTGCGGATTTTACTGGACAACAATCTTTCAAGATTCTTATGAATATTGTAAGACTTGTCCACGCTGCCAAAAAGTGGGAAGTATTTCAAGAAGAAATCAAATGATTCAAAATCCTGTATACGTTGTTGAAGTCTTCGACGTATGGGGAATTGATTTCATGGGACCTTTTCCTCCATCAGAAAAGAAATACTATATCCTTCTAGCTGTGGACTCTGTTTCCAAATGGATTGAAGCAGTTGCTACTGAGAAGGACGACGCAAGAACAGTGGTCAAATTTATAAAGAATAATATTCTTCATAGATTTGGCACACCTAGAGCCCTTATCAGTGATCGTGGAACTCACTTCTGCAACAAAATTGTTCAAGCATTAGTTGAAAAATATGGAGTCAGCCATAGGGTATCTACTTCATATCATCCTCAAACCAATGGTCAAGCTGAGATATCTAATCGTCAAGTGAAGCTGATTCTGGAGAAAACAGTTAATGTTCAGAGAAAAGATTGGAGTATGCGACTAGGATATGCTCTATGGGCATATCGAATAGCCTATAAAACACCCCTAGGAAAGTCCCCATACAGAATTGTGTTTGGAAAACCATGCCATCTACCCGTGGAGATAGAACATAACTTGGTGGGCAGTGAAGCAATGCAATCTTAACTTCAATGAAGCTGGAATTCAAAGGATGTTGCATTTACAAGAACTTGAAGAAATTAGGAATGAAGCCTATGAAAATTCAGGATTTACAAGGAGAAAACGAAAGCTTTACATGACCAGAAGATATTAAGAAGATCATTCCACGAAGGAAAAAAGGTTTTACTATTCATGGGACAAATGAGAAAATTCCCTGGAAATTAAGATCAAGATGGGCTGGTCCTTTTGAAGTACGAAGAGTATATCTCAATGGATCGGTAGAAATCTATAATCCAACTTCCCAGATGCATTTTAAAGTCAATGGACAAAGATTAAAACCTTTCTTTGAGACTTTTCCCATAGGATGGATTGAGGAAATTATTTTGGAAGAACCAGTTTATCTTCCAACTTAGGGAAAGTTGAAGAAAAGAGGAAGTCAAGCTAATGACTTTAAACAAGCGCTTGTTGGGAGGCAACCCAATAATTTTAATTTCTAACTTAATTTTTATTTTGCAGATTTTAAGAATTGAAAAAAAAAAAATTAGGAGCCAAGCACCGAGCCACGAAACCATGCATGACATCGCATGACCGGCCATGACTCGATGGCATCAAGACATGGCCCGGACATGGCCAAGCCATAGCCGGCCATGCCGCAAAGCATGACCAAGACAAGCAGGCCATGGCTCGGACCACACCGAGGCCAGGCACCGACTACACTAGGCCTTGGCTCGGACATGTCCGAGCTTAGGCAGGGCACGCCAGGCTCCTCACCCAGCCGTGCCGCACTCCAGCACCGGGCAAGTACCAAGCCATGCCGAGGCCAGGACCGCGCCAGGCACGCGACATCAGCAGGCCCCCGCGCGCCACGCTCAAGGCCGCTGCCGCTTGTCCGACCCGCGCACAAGGCTGCTGCCTTGGTGCCGCAACACCTCTCCTCCACTCATGCGCCTTCCCTCTCCAATTAGGACTGTGAATCCTAATTAATTTGGATGATGACAACCTTTTCCAAATAGGTAATGGACTCCTAATCCATGTATGATTCTTACTTTTTACTCTAATTAAAATCTCTTAGGACTAGAATTTGATCACTATATAAAGGCACCTCTACCTCCTCTTTTATTCATCAAATCACAAGAGCAATACTTGAAATTTCGGTTAAGAGCAAGAGAAGCCATCAATAAGGCCTTGTCGACTTGAGCAAGAGAGTAGTCGACTTAAGCACGTCGATAAGAAGAAAAATTTTCGACAAGAGGCCAAGCAAGTCGACACAACCCTAAGTCAACAAGACGATTTCGATTTTTCCCTTGCCCTGTTGAAGATGTCGATTGTTTCTGACTCTGAGTCAAGTGATGCTTCTTGTGATAAGAAAGAGGAAGAAGAGGTTAACCAAGAAAATGAGGCTGAGGAAGAGCTTCACCCTTTCCTTGTTCGATGCAACGAGATTAGTGATCAAATTACTAGCTTAAGAGATGATTTTAATAACATAATTGGAAATTTGGATGACCTCTTCAATTTATTGGAGAAGGCTATTCATAAACCAATTTAGGTTTAGATTTAAATTTCTTGTTTTTAGATTTAAGATTTATTTTTTATGCATCTTAGGATTAATTATCTAGTTTATGCTTTAATTTTAATTTTCCTTTATCTTATGTCTTTATTTTTCAAGTTTCATTAATAAACTATCTATCCAGTTTTATTTTTCTATCACCTTAATTTTCTATTGCCTTTATGTTTGAGTAAATTTTCTTCATCAAGCCGCCAGGTATGTTTTCATGAACCTTAACTCTTTATTTTCCAAAGCAGATTAGGCTCGCCTTTGCAAGGTCTCATCGAGTCTGGTAGACAGTCTTTGGAAAGATAATATTGCCTGAATTGTTTGCTTTTACATTGAGGACAATGTGAATTTTAAGTGTGGGGGGGAATACTTGATAGGTTTTATTGTTTGAATAATTTAGTCATATGCTAGTTATTGTTTGCATGAGAACCTAGGATAGAAATTGTTTGTTTTTTTTTTGGGATTATTTTTGATTGATCATATTTCCCAATTTTTCAAAATTGATTTTCGACATAAATTTTAATTTTTGATGATAAATTTCGATATTTTCAAACCTTTTGAATTTTTCATGCATAAATTGATTAATTGATTTGATTATGATTGATGAATGCTTAGAATTTTAATAATGCTTTATTTATTGATTGAGTTATAGCATGTTGTTTGATTTCTTAGAATTAGGTATAATTAAAGTTTGTAATATGATCTTATTTATTAATTGCTTCTATGATTATCTATTTCTAGAACTTGTGTTCAATCTTGATTGAAGTTATGATTGAGAAAGAATGTTATTGGTATATGTCAAGAATAAGTGTGGGGGACTACTTATAAAAATGGTAATTAAAATTTTGTTTTCATAAAAAGAAGTGCTCTCATGACAAGAGGAGAAGAGGTATTTCTGTGCTTAAAAAAAAAAAATCCATTGTTGTCACTCTTTTCTTTAACAAAAGGAGTTAGTAACCCTTGGAAAGAGGATAAGAGGCATGGAATTACAGAAATATTGTCCCTCTGAAAAAATAAAAGGAGTCCTTCTAGAGTGCTAGTAGCCTCAAAAGGGAGTTAGTAACCCCTAAATCATGAACACTTCGAGGTTAGTAACCTCAATTTTCTAAAAACAATTACCCTTGAAAATCTATTATAACCCACAATGACCCTTGATGTATATCTATGACATTACAATCTTTTGAGTAATGGAGAAAGAGAGGAAAACATAAGCTTATAGAAAGAAGTAGTTATAGAAAGTGAAAAATAGTAAGTGATTAAAACTACTTTGATTATGGCTATTTAAGAATGATGATACTTGTTATGTCTTGATTTTTGAATTTAGTATTATTATTATTCTTTGTTATTTTGATTTCAAGATTAAATTGATTCTTTGATGTATGTATGAATTCAAATTGATTTTTTTTGAAAAATTGATTTTTGATTAACTAACACATTGATTTGCTAAGGGACTAGCAAAGTTCAAGTGTGGGGGAATATGATTGAGCCAAAAACAACCCTATTTTTATGGCTATTTTATTATGTTTTTTGGATCTATTTATGCTTAATTATATGCTATTTTGATAACATTTGTGTTTTGAGTTCTTAAGTGATGTGAAATTAAGAAATTGTTATTTTTCACTTCTTTTGGAGCTATTTTGATGACTTTTTACACAGATTTTAGCAAAGCAATTTTGAGTATAGATTTGGAGATTCGAAGTTCGTGTTTGAAGACTCATTGAAGATAATTTTGAAGATTTGAAGACTTTGAAGAATTATTTCAAGGAGCAAGGATTGAAGATTGAAGCTTTAATTGAAGACAAGTCATGAACAAGTTCTCAAGCTTTGGTATTTTTGGATATTTTATATGGGAAAATACTCAGCTCATATAAGATATTAATTGGAATTAAAATCCCAATTAATGACTCCTATATCCAAGGAAATATCCAAATCCCGTAGATTCCCGATTCTAGTCCTAACAAGATTAGGATTCAGGCGCAGTTTTGGTAGAAAAATCATAACTTTCTGCTCAGACCTCCGTTTGAAGCCCATTAGTACTCGTTGGAAAGCTGACTCCGATATCTACAACTTTCCTTTGAAGCTCAAGACCCAGTTCTGCCATCTTCAAGCCCGAAAATGCCGTTGAAGTTTCTGCACGAAATCAAGATTTTTTCAGGATCCTATTTTAACTTGGATTCTACTCTAGGATGACTTTTAATCTAACTTGGAGTCTAAGTTAGACCCAAAACCGACTTAGACCTCTTTTCAAGTTAGGATTGGAATTCCTAGGGTTATTTCCACTATAAATAGCCACCTTAGGTCTAGGTTTTTAGTACATGTAGATCTAGAAATTGTATTTGGTAGAATTATTGAAGATTTGGAGGACAAAAAGCCTTTGTGCCGCCGCCCCCTCTTCTTCCATCCATAAGATAAGTTTTTCTTCTTATTCTTTGGATGCTCACTCAATTCATGAGTGAGTAATCATTTTCTTTACTCCAATGTAGAATTTAATTGATCTATTGACTTATATACTGGTGAGATTTTGTGCTTATATATGATAATTGTTAGAGTATTCTTTTGATCTCTGTTTTAATTCTATGTTGCTTGTTTTGATGGATTGAGCCAACACTTTCTTGATAAATTAAGTTAGCATTAGCTAGATCAAGTCGCGGATTGACGTTCAGGCTTGGTTGTTTGTAGCAATTGGGGGAGAGCGAAAGCTCCTTCCAAGGGAGATAAGGAACGTTGAGTGAGAAATTGCTCTTTGTGCTTGTATAAATTACTAGTTCTTAATGCTTTGATTCCTAGCAATCTTTAAGGCTTGACGGCTAATTGATTAGTTAGGAGGAAAAAGGGGTAATTTAAGCTTTGACGAGTAATCTTATCTAATTAAGGTGATTTAGGAATTAATTCCAACAAGCTATTCTATGATTTCATAATTATTAGATATCAATGATCCATGTTATAATTGTCAAGAGGGATATTAATTCTATGTTGGAGGTTTTTATTAATTGTTTTCTTGATTATTCACTGTTTTCTTATTAATTGTTTTCTTTAATTTTCTTGATTGCTTCCTTAGTTGATTTTAATTGTTAATTAGATTAGATTCAATTTCACCATAAAAATTCTCTTTAATTTGTTTGATTGATTTAAGAAAAAGATAAGTAACCTTTCTCTCTGTGGGTTCGACCCCTACTTGCCCTATCTGCTTTAGTTAGGATTTTGTTGGGATTTTATTTTTATGATTTGCTGACGACCGATCAAGGATTTAGCACATCCTCCTTTTCCATCAAGATTGAAGAAATCAAAGAAAGAAGATGACGATCAAGATATTTTGGAGATGGTTCGAAAAGTTGAGGTCAACATCTCACTTCTTGATGCCATTCAACAAATTCAAAATTATGCAAAGTTCCTTAAGCAACTTTGTACCAACAAGAAAATGTTGCAAGGTAAGGTAAGTGCTGGAGTTAATGTCTCTACTGTGCTTCAAAAGAGTTTACCTCCTAAGTGCAAGGATCCAGGTATATTTTCTATTACTTGTTTTATTGGAAGAAGTGTTATAGAGAATGCTATGCTTGATTTAGGTGCTTCTTTAAGCGTAATGCCTTATTCTTTTTACAAATCTTTGAATCTTGGTCCTTTGAAAAATACTAATGTTATTCTACAGTTAGTTGATGGATCTTTGGTTCACCCCAAAGGTATTCTAAAGAATGTTTTAATTCAAGTTGAGCATTTGATTTTTCCTATGGACTTCTTTGTTATGGAAATGGAATATTCGAAAGATCAATGTCCTCTTTTATTAGGAAGACCTTTCCTAAGAACTTCTCATACCAAGATCGATGTATTCAATGGTTCATTGACCATGAAATTCGATGGTGAAGTTATCCACCCTAGAATTTCATCTCAATTGCCTTTGAAATCTAACAATTTTGTTTGTGTTGTAAACTCTAAGTGGGTTAAGAAAGGAACAAGTGAAGAATCTTCATCAACGATGCCTGATCAGATTTCCAAGGGAAGACAAAGGATAAGGGACATTCGACAACGCTACAATGAGAATTTCCACCAATTTTGGGAAATATTTAAGAAGTTGTGTGCCGATTGTCCTCACCATGGATTTAAAGAAGGAATTTTAATCCAAATCTTTTATGGAGGATTAGGACTTAAAGATCGAGTTCTTGTTGATTCCTTCAGTCGCACCCCATTACTCAAAAGAACATCAGAGAATGCATAGTTTGCGCTGAAGAATTGTCTCGAAGGACGAAATTTTCAACGTCAAGGAAGATGAAGAAAGCAAAGGGCAAGCTTGAAGTCAACAACAATCAAGGAGTTCCACTATCCCAGAAGACTAATAATTTGAAGCTACAAGGAGAGGAGCAAAAGATGGAAGCCAATGCACCAAGGAAAGCCCAAGGCCATGACCGAGCCAACCTAGCACACGGCCCGGCCATCACCGCGCCAAGCGCGCATGCTAGGCCGGCTATGGCCTGGCCATCCCTGCACACGGCTTGGACAAAACCGGCCAGCACCGCACCAACCGCACCTTATGCCCGGCCATGCCCGGTCTCATTTGCACCAGCCGTGCTTTCTGCCTGGCCAAGACCGGCCACAGCTGAGCCACCTTGTGCTTCCACCAATCCACGACAGGCCATCACCGAGTCACGACCGGCCACTCATACACCCAACACCATGCCACCACCGGTCATACCCGTGCCATCACCATTCTATGCTGCTACATACCCTTTGATGATTTCAAATCTTGATAAAATTCAACTTGAAGTTCTCAAAGCCATCAATGATACTCTTAAAATCATTGTGGACTTGTTGAAGGAATATATCCACAGTTCTTTCACCCTTGAAGAATTATTTCTTTAAGACAGTCTAGCCAAAGACCTTAAAGAAAACCGCTTATTGGGAGGCAATCCAATATTTTTACTAACCCTTAATTTTTCTTTCTTTTATTTTTCTTTTTCTTTTTAGGATTTCACATTAAGGAACCGAAGGAAAGCAAATGGAGCTTAATTTGGACAATTGCAAAAGGAATTCGAAAGGAGTTGAGTTTCAGAAGTAAGGATTCTTGAATGGAGCTTACGCTTACAAATAGAGAAGCTTTCTTTAACTCTATCTTTTAAATTTTCTTTGCATTGTTTTGTCTTGATTGATTATTGCTTTACTTGCTTGCTTTTTCCTTGATTTGAATTAATTGTTTGCATTTATAGCATATAGGTTATAAATTAAGGTCCAAATCAAAGAAAATGTGCATATCTTTATTATGATTTCTATCCTATGATTGTTATGATTGATTGATGATAACCACACTTTCACACACATGTGTATTCGTACATTGAGGATAATATGTCTTTTAAGTGTAGGGGAGAGAGTCTAATGAAGAGTCTACATGCATAAAATCCATGAAATTTTTTCGAAAATTTTGAAATTTTGATTGTTTTCATATATATATTAAGTGATTTAATTTGATTATGAATGATAATGCTTAGAATTTTTAAGAATGCTTTATTCATTGATTGATTTATAGCATGTTATCTTATTTTTTAGAATTTGGTATAATTAGAGTTTGTGATAAAAGCTTATAATTTATTGCTTTTATGATTATCTATTTCTAGAACTTGTGTTTAATCTTGATTGAAATTACAATTATGAAAGTATGTTATGGATATGTCAAGAACAAGTGTGGGGGACTACTTATATAAAAGGGTAGTTAAACAAAAAATATTTTCATAAAAGAAGTGTTTCCATAAAAGAGGAGAAAATGTACTTCTGAATAAACCTTTTCATAGTTGTCACTCTTTTAAACAAAAGGCGTTAGTAACCCTTAAAGAGGATTAGAGACACGGAATTGCGGAAATATTGTCCCTCTGAAAAAAAAAATAGAGGGAGTCCCTCTAGAGTGCTAGTAGCCTCAAAATAAATAAATAAAAACAAAAGGGAGTTAGTAACCCCAAATCATGAACACTTCGAGGTTAATAACCTCAATTTTCTAAAAAACTAATTACCCTTTGAAAATCTAGTATAACCCACGAAAGCCCTTGATTTGTATCCATGATATGCATTCCTTTGAGTAATGGAGATAAAGATGAAAACATAAGCTTATGGAAAGAAATAATTATAGGATGTGATGAATGATGAGTGATTAAAACAACTTTAATTATGGTTACTTAAGAATAAAAATGCTTGCTATTTCTTGATCTTTTGAATTAAGTGCTCTTATTATTCTTTGTTATTTTGATTTCATAATTGCATTAATCCTTAATATGTGTATGTATTCAAAGTTTTCAAAAGATTTCATACTAAGATGGAATTATGATTTGCATTAGTTAGTCTTAATTTTTATTTTCATAGTTTTTCTGCACTAGTTTGCTAGGGACTAGCAAAGGTTTAGTGTGAGGGAAATTATGATCGAGCCAAAATTAACCCTATTTTTATGATCATTTTCCTATGCTTTTTGGTATTTTTATGTGTATTTTAACCCTATTTTGCAAGTATTTGTGTTTTTAGGTCTTGAAGACAAGAAAAGTGGAAACTTGTTGTTTTTCACTATTTTTGGAGCTATTTTGATGACTTTTTGCACAAATATGGACTTAGCAATTTGGAGTGAAGATTTGAAGATTCAAAGTTCGTGATTGAAGTTTAATTGAAGATATGAAGACTAATGAAGAATTATTTCAAGAGGCAAGAATTGAGGATTGAGCTTAAATCGCTATGGATTGAAGACGAAGCCTTTGAAGACTTTAAATACATGAAATTTTGGATATTTTATATGGGATAATACTCAGCCATATAAAGCCAAAATTGGAGTCAAAGCTCCAATTGGTGCCGCACAACCCAAAGAAAATATCCAATTCCCGCATACTAATCCTAGTTGGATTAGGATTCAGCGCAGTCTCGGTAAAAAGGCCATAACCTTTTGCTCATACCTCCAAATTAGGCCCGTGAGTAGGTATTGGAAAGCTAACTCCGAGATATACAACTTTGCTTTGAAGCCCAAGGCCCAGTTCTACCATCTTCAAGCCCGAAATTGCTGTTGAAGCTACTGTGCGATTCCAGAATTTTCTAGAGTCCTATTTTCACTTGGATTTCCGTTCTAGGTTGACTTTTAAGCCAATTTGGAGACTAAGTCAGCCTCTAAACCGTCCTACACCCTTCCTAAGTCTATATGGAGTCTAACTAGTCTACTATAAATAGCCACCTTATGTAACACAAAACACAATTCACATCACAATTCTAGATCTCTTTTCTCTTCATCAATTTTTCTTCTAGTTCTTGTCAAGGGAGTCAACACCCTTTCTTTTCATAGAGGGGTGCGATATCCCTAGCCACCATTAAGGGAGGATTTCGCCCCAAGTTTTGTAAGTTTTCTTATGCCTCTCATGGATTTTCCCAAATCTATGAGTAGCTAAATTCTTAATACTTCTTATCCTTTGGTGATTTTAATCAATTAATTATGGTGAAATTTTTGTGCTTATAATTTAATGTTTGTTCTTGATTGATAGTTTTCTAATCTTTGTTTTATTTTATGATCTTGATGGTTATTGATTTAAAAGGCCTATAATGATATAACTGGATGGATCTAAAGTTAAATCTAAGCTTTTAGAGTGAGAACTTGAGCTTCATTGTGTGGTAACAAATTGGGTTCGTTGAGAAACGGTCCGATGAGATTAGTTTACCTTGTTGTTTAACAACAATAAGTTTGGTTTTACTTGTTAATTGTTATACATGTGTGAATAATTGTTATTAATGCATTGTTCTTATCAATCTTCCACCCTGAGAAGGAAGTTGATTGCTAAGGATGATAGGGATAATTTAACCTGAGAAAGATCTTTATCTAATAAGCATGTTAGGGTTTCCTTAGACCAATTATTAATCAAGGATAAAATATTAAATTCATCTTTTAAATCAATGATCTATAGTTAATTTGATTGATTTCTACTATTGGAGAAGAAGTATGCTTTCTTATTATTGTTTTTTTTATTGTTAATTGCCATAGTTTTTTTTGGCAAGACTTAATTGCCATGGTTTAGATTTAATTTACTTTGCTTAGTTCTTAGTTTAATTGCTTTTCTTTTTAATTGATATCTTTAACCCACCGTTTTTAAGCAAATCTTTTGAGAAATTCTTGGAGATTTTATCCTTTGGATAAGTCTATTCCCCTTCTCTGTGCGATTCGACCCCTACTTGCCCTATCTACTTAGTTAGGTTTTTGTGGGGATTATTTTTATGATTGCTGACGACCGATCAAGAATGGAGAAGAATGAAGACACATTGTTAAGCACCTATGCCTTGTGGTTACCTATGTACTTATGATAGGAAGATTGGACTATGCACTACATGAGGACTTTACACTTGGATCAGACGTTGTGTAAGGAGTTTCAAGAAGCCCAATTCGACCTAAGGATGAAGCAATTAGGAGTCATCATAACCCTAGCAGCCGACCCTATATATACATTCTTTTCTCTCTAGTTTTCATCGATAGGATAACAGTTTTTAGATTTGAGATACAATAGAAGGCTAAGGCCGAAACCCTTTCTTTATGTTATGGATTTTCTCACTCAATTGATGAGTGAGTTGTTTTCTTTTTTTTCATGATGTAAGTTATATTGATCTCTTGATTATATCATGGTGAGACTATTTATGGGTTAGTATCAAATCAATTTAAGTTATATATCTTGTTCTTAGTTTATTCATACAGAAAAATATGATTCCTAGCCTATTGATTGTTTGTCTATTTGAAGTTTGCTTTCTATTAGATCTTTATTGATTTGTTAGATCGAAGCACAAGTAAATTGATGATACTTAATAAGGATTTGATTTGCTTAGATATATAACTATTGCATGGTTAGTAATAGCTTTCTGTGAGGCTAATCTTGTAGCCTAGTATGCCATCCGATTGATCTTAATGCTCATTCCTTATGGAATGGTAAGGCTATCAACATTAGAAAGTATAAACATGAAGTTGTATGCTTTAGATGAATATATGATTGTACTTTTGGAGTTATGTATTCAACTAGGTTTTGATTTGATAGGAATGATTGGTATCAACAATTGTGATTCAATTGAGATGCTACCCGACCGAATTGATGTGTAAGTGGAAAGAATTGGATGATTGAATAGTCTATGATCTATGAATCATGAGTGATTGTACTTATGTTATGAGAAAACTTTCTTTAATATTGTTATTTCGACCTTTTACATTGCTCTTAGTTAGTTTACTTTGACTACTTGCTTGATTTCTACTCTCTACAATCCTCACCTTTGGAAGATCACTAAAGAAAAGGATAGCTACCTCTTCGTGGGATTCGACCCTTGCTTACCACTTTGCTAAAATTTGAGTCTGTGAGGATAAATAAACATGGTGATTTTCTTGTGACGACCAGTAGTTCATCAGGATCCGTTTCTGCAAATAATTGAGGCTCTGGAGGCAAAGACAATGATGCCAGAGATAAATAAAGCGATCCTTCAGTAGGTGGAAAATCATGTGGTTCCTCCTCGCCGTCTGTAGAAGTAAAAAGGATGTGCGGCATTTGTGGCCCATCTTGTATTGGTCATCACAATTGTAACAGAGACCCTTGGCACGTCGGGATTACATCTCGGTTGGAGTTAGCCATTTGATGGGTGGTTGTGCTGGAGGTGTTGGAAGCTCCAATGTAGGCCTTGGTGGTGGTAAGGCAAGTGGTGCTTGAGGAGGAGCTGGTAGAGCCAAAGATGGTCTCAGTAATGATGCTAGAAAAACATAGGAGGACATTGTTGGCAAGGCACCACGATACGAATAACTTTGAGTTTCAGCAAGTTTAGCTTCCGCCATGGAATCAAGCTCCAATGCTTGATAGTGAGTTGTAAAATTAAACATAATCATTTCCCTTTGAACCTTCGGTTTGAGCCTCTAAACAAAGATTTAGCAAGTGCTCATCAGTGAGGCGTTGCACAGGATTAACCGAAATCTCAAAGTCTTTTTGATATTGTGCCACAGTGGAGGCTTGTCAAAACTTGAAAAGGGCCATCTGAGGCTGCGTATAACCGGAGGGGCTGAAGCAGGCTCGATGGTTTTGGTGAAAGATGACCAATCTGTGAGTTGGTGAATCCTAAACATCCATTGGAACCAAGTGAGAGCTTGGCTTGTCATGAAGGAGGCTACCAAAATCATGTGATGTTGAGGAATTGCATAAAACATAAAGCATTGCTCTACTTGAAAGATCCATGACTAAGGATCAGTGCCATCAAAATTGGTAAGGTTGAATATAATGGATTTGAGTTGGTAAGTGGAGTTGGTAGTGCCAAGAATAGAGGCAGAGCCTGGTGAAGATGGGGAAAATGATGGCAGTGGAGGAAGGGTCGAAAAGGAGGGACAAACAGGAGATTTCTCCATTCGGGCTACTAGCAATTGGAAATCAGCTATAGAAGAAGAGTTGACCTCTAATTTAGTTTCAAAAGAGGATTTGAGATCTTGGATTTGAGTAGCGAGAGCTACAAGAGCTTCGCCGTAATCGACTTTGGGAGCTGCTGAAAGCAGACGAGAGCACCAATGTTAGTGAATCGTCTATTTCCATAAGAGAGAAGAAGAAAAATAAGGAAAAGAAGTAGAGAGAAAACAGAGAGAAAGTAGAAAGCACAAAAGTTGTTATTTTTCATTGATTTCCAAATGACAAAGTTGCAATACAAACATTCTCTACTAACGCTATTCTCTGATCATATGCACAATCACAAGGTATACATGATCTCCCCCTGACTGATCGTTACAATCAGGAGGAGGGTCCAGAAATAAAAAGTCCTCAGAAACTCAAATGCTACTCAAAATTGGGTAGAACAGGGCAAGCAAGGGTCGTATCCCACGAGGAAGGTTGTTCACGCAAGGGACTCACTACACACTAAGTAGACGAATTAGTAGCACTATTATAAGAAAGCAATAGTGGGCAGATTCAGTTATAAGGAATAACAATAATAACCAAGCATACCTCCTATATTTTCCATTTATGTAAGAAATCTATCATGTTCTATGGGTCTTGAACTCCAAAGATGTCATATTCATGCATTTAGACCTTGGCAGGAAATCAGATTACAACTCTTCGCAAACGGCAACACACAACTTGTCACTGGAAAGATTGTTGCGGTAGCTAATAGTCATGCACCAACTCTTCGTTCTTTACCTAGTAAGGTGGGTTTCACCTAGTTATCAACATCACATCTCTCCTTTAGTCTATATAATTTGTCAGAAAGCTACCCCCATACAGGTAAGAAAGGCATAAAGAACATCGAACTTATCCAAGCGATTAACTCATGTATACTTGACCGGTCGTTAGCAAATCACAAAATAAATCCCCACTAATTCTTGCTTGGTAGCTAGGGTAAGTAGGGGTCGAATCCACAGAGAGAATGGTTAGTTTCTTTTCCTAACCAATTGTCTTATAAACAAATAAGTTAAAGAGAGTTTTGATGTTGAAAGTGTGATTGAGAGCGATGAAAACCATAAAGAAAACTAAAGAAAATAATAACAATTATTAAAGAAAACAATTTATGAAAACAAATCCTCCAACATAGAATTAATATCACTCTTGACAAAATTAACATGGATCATCGAAATCAAAAGATTATGAAAACAATGGACAGTTTGCCTAGATTTAAGGTGCTAATTTAAATCTATTAATTACCTTAGATAAATTAACCCATATCACAACGATTAATTCCTTTTATTCAAACTATCATTTTACCGGGCAGTCTCCCCTCACCTAAACCTTTTTTCACCAAAAAAAGAAATAACTTTACTATTACAACTCAAGATCCATTACGAATAATGCATTAAGCATAGTAATTACTAACAAACATAAAAGTAATGAGAATATCACATACAAACCACTTTTAATTATTAAAATCGCTTGGAAGGAACGATTAATTCTCAACCAATTGCTACCAAATAATCCACCTAGTTACTAGTCATCTCACTAGAATTGCTTTAGCTCATGTAAACTTAATTTATCAAGAAAGTGACATCTCCAATCCTTCAAAACAAGTAAACATAGGATTCGAACAGAGATTTAAGAAATACCCAATAAAGATTTCATAGATAAGTGCAAAATCTCCCCATAATAAAAGTCAAGGAATCAATTAAATTCTACATTGGAGAAAATAAAAGGATTATTCACTCATAATTGAGTGAGATCATCCAAAAAATATTCAAAATAAAGAAAATAAAGGAAAACAAAGAAAACATAGCTAAAAACCCTAGGTTGGGTGGCTGGTATGTTCTCCTAAAGGTTGAAGACTATGACTCCTTGTTATGAGAGAAAGTGGGCTATTTTATACCTAGGACGAAATAGACTTTTAGACTCATTAAATCTTCTTTAAGTGGATTAAATTTCGCCCTCCAGGTCTGGGCTAACTCTGATTACCGAATTCGGGCTGAACAAATCAATTCGGGCTTGAATTCACTGTTTTTTCAGGTCCAGCTTCTGTACAAAGACTTTGAAGGAATTTTTGTCATTGAAAATGGAAGAAATGGAACTCGAACTTCAAAGTTAAGTTGTGGAACAATGAATCAGCTTTCAAACACACTTGGAATCGCCTCAATTCGACATCAGAATCAAAAGTTATGCCAATTTTCCTAAGACTGCGCTATCTCGGGTGCCCACCTAAATGGCCTATGCGCCCAGGTAGCTGGCCTATGCACCTAGCTCTTCTGGCGTCATGACTTGTCTTCTCGATTGAATTAATTCTTGATTTCTTCACCTTGGAAACTTGTAGCAGTCATCTTCATGGCCTCCATAAACATAAAATCAACTCCTTAAGTCTTTAATCACGCATTGAAGCTCCAAATCTTCCATAAAAACCTAAGTGAATATTTATGCCATAATTCACTCAAAATAGCCCCAAAAAGCGCTAAAATCATCATCTTTGCACTCAACACCTATGAACACAAATATGTGCATTATAAGGCATAATCAAGCATAAATACACCTAAAACATAGGAAAATGACCATAAAAATAGAGCATATTTTGGTCTGATCAATACTCACCCTTAAGTCCATGTAAAGCTGGAGCCCACAGACAGATAAATACATATCAACAGTAAAGATGTTTTGTTAAACACTATATATGCTTTTGACTTCAAAGCATATCCAAGAAAAACAGCTTCATCACTACGAGCATCAAACTTGCCAATGAGATGTTTGCCATTGTTAAGGATAAAACATTTGCAACCAAAGCTTTTAATGTGAGAAATATTGGGCTTTCTACCTTTGTAAAGTTCATAGGGAGTTTTTGAAAGAATGGGTCAGATTGAAACACGGTTATAAACATAGGCAGCAATATTAATGGCTTCAGCCCAGAAATATTTTGGAAGATTATTCTCACAAAGCATAGTTCGAGCCATGTCTTTTAAAGTTCTATTTTTCCTTTCCACCACCCCATTCTGTTGTGGTGTTCTAGGAGAAGAAAAGTTATGTTAAAAACCATTTTCATTACAAAACTCTTCAAAAGCATGACTGTCGAACTCACCACCATGGTCACTTCTAACACTTATAATAGTGAAGTCTTTTTCATTTTGGATTCTCTTGCAGTGATTAGCAAAAACATCAATAGCTTCATCTTTGTGACTAACGAAATAAACCCAGGTAAATCTAGAAAAGTCATCAACTATGACAAACCTATAAGATTTACCTCCCATGCTAGTGATATCAATGGGGCCAAACAAGTCTAGATGCAGCAACTCCAATGCTCTCGTTGTAGAAACCATATTTTTGGATTTGAAGGAGCTCCTTACTTGTTTGCCAAATTGACAACCTTCACAGATTTTGTTAGTATTAAAATTCAGTTTGGGTAAACCTAAGACAAGATCGTTACTCATAAGTTCAGCAATGGTGCTCAAACTTGCATGACCAAGTCTCTTATGCCACAACCAGCTATCAGAGACATCATTCACCATGAGAGACGTGTCCTTGCTCAGTTGTAAGTCATCCAGGTAGACAATATATAAATTCCTTGTTTCTTTCCGGTGAAGATTAGCTTGTTTGTATTGATGTCATTAACCTGACAGCTTTTGGAGTCAAAGGCGACTCTCCATCCCTTGTCACAGAGTTGGCTGATGCTAAGCAGATTGTACTTGAGAGCTTTCACCAGTAGGACATTCTTGATCGTTGTTGTGCTTGCTTCAATGGTACCAACTCCTTGAACTTCCCCTTTGGAGTTATCTCTAAAGTAGACATCTTTGCCTTCCTTCTTAGTGAGACTAACGAACTGTTCCTTATCACCAATCATGTGTTTACAACAGCCGCTAACGAGGTACCACGACTTCTTCTTCTGAGGTTAATCTTTCAAACATTCTCCAATCTGCTCCTGCTCAACCTGCATACACAGTTCATTAGTTTGCAGATTTAGGTACCCATATTGCTATTGGTCCTTGGTGGTTAGTAACTGACCGGTCGTCAGCAATCATAAAAATAATTCCCCACAAAATCCTAACTAAGTATATAGGGTAAGTAGGGGTCGATCCCACAGAGAAGGTTGATAGACTTTATCCGAAAATACAATCCTTAAACTCTCTCAAAAACAATATATAAAAGCAGAGGTTGAAAAAAAACAATTAAAAAGAAAACAATTATACTAGAAACAAAACAAAGTAAGTTAAATCTAGATCTATGGCAAATAAGAAAGAAAACAATAATTAAAAAGTATACTTCTTCTCCAATGGTTGAAAACAATCAAATTGATAATGGGTCCTTGATTTAAAAGATGAATTCAATATTAAATCCTTGATGATAACTGGCCTAGGAAAATCCTAACATGCTATTTAGATAAGATTACCCGATTAAGCTTTAAATTACCCCTATTGTTAACTTAACAAATCAATTACCTGATTAAGGCTTAAAGATTCACTAAGCAACAAAGCATTAAGATTAACTATTTAATTAGTTCTTTCACACATGCTTAACAAGTAAAACCATACAACAACCAGATAAAATCCGATCACTGGCATGCAAAACCCATTGAGCGTCTATTAAACGTCATCAATGCGCTACCAAACAATCAGACTCGAGGGTTAACTGTTCCACCTGACTTAGCAATCGATCTCTCAAATTATCAATTTATCGGCCGTATAAATCAATAAAAATCAAGGTCATGGAATAAAACAGAGTTTAGCATGCTATCTATCAAAAATAAAATACTAAATTATAAGCACAAAAATCTCACCATATCAATTGATTGAATTCACCAAAGGATTAGAAGTGCATAAGAGTACTTACAGAACTAGAAGGGGCGAAATCTCCTTGCAAAATACCTAGGTATGCCGCACCTCTCTATGACTAGAGAGGGTGGCGGCAGCCTTGCCTAAAAACTAGATCTAGAAGAGAAAAATAGATCTAAAACTATAATTGTGAATTGGTGTGTGTAGGTATGTGATTTGTGTTACAGGATGTGGCTATCTATAGTGGAAATAACCCTAGGTAATCCAATTCTAAGTAGGAAAGAGGTTTAGGACGGTTTAGAGTCTAACTTAGATTCTAAGTTAGCTTAAAAGTCTTCCTAGAACCAAAATCCTAGTCAAAATAGGATCCTGAAAAATCCTGAATTCGTGTAGGGACTTCAACGGCAGTTTTGGGCTTAAAAACGGCAGAACTGGGTCTTGGACTTCAAAGGAAAGTTGTAGATCTCGGAGTTAGCTTTCCAACGAGTACTCATGGGCTTCAAATGGAGGTCTGAGTATTATCCAATATAAAATATCCAAAATTCCTTAGCTTAAAGGCTTATCCATGGCTTGTCTTCAATCCTTTGCAATTTAAGCTCCAATCTTCAATTCTTTCTTCTTAAATAATTCTTCAATAGTCTTCAAGTCTTCAAATTATCTTCAAATAGTCTTCAGACACGAACTTCGAATATCCAAATCTATGCTCAAAATTGCTTTGCTCAAATTTGTGTAAAAAGTCATCAAAATAGCTCCAAAAGTAGTGAAAAACAACAAATTCTCAATTTCACATCACTTTAAGACTCAAAACACAAATATTATCAAAATACCATATATTTAAGCATAAATAGATCAAAAAACATAATAAAATAGCCATAAAAATAGGGTCTTTTTTAACTCAATCATAATTCCCCCACACTAAACCTTTGCTAGTCCCTAGCAAACTAGTGTAGAAAACTAAGAAAATCACTAAACTTGAACATAAAATTAACCCTTTAATCCTAAACTAATGCAAATCAAAATTCCATCTTAATTTAAACCTTTCAAAAACTTTGAATGCATACACATATTAAGGATTAATGAAATTATGAAATCAAAATAACAAAGAATCATAAGAGCACTCAATTCAAAAGATCAACGAATAGCAAGCACCTTTATTCTTAAGTAACCATAATTAAAGTAGTTCTAATCACTTACCATTCATTACATCCTATAACTACTTCTTTCCATAAGCTTATGTCTTCATCTTTATCTTCATTACTCAAAGGAATGCATATCATGGATACAAATCAAGGATTTTCGTGGGTTATAATAGATTTTCAAAGGGTAATTGATTTTTAGAAAATTGAGGTTACTAGCCTCGAAGTGTTCATGATTTGGGGTTACTAACTCCCATTTTGAGGCTACTAGCACTCTAGAAGGACTCCTTCTTTTTATTTTTTTTCAGAGGGACAATATTTCTGCAATTCCATGCCTCTTATCCTCTTTCCAAGGGTTACTAACTCCTTTTGTTAAAGAAAAGAGTGACAACAATGGATTGATTTTTTTTTTTAAAACAGAAATACCTCTTCTCCTCTTGCATGAAAGCACTTCTTTTTATGAAATTTTTTTTAACTACCCTTTTATATAAGTAGTCCCCCACACTTGTTCTTGACATATTCATAACATACTTTCATAATTGTAATTTCAATAAAAATTAAACACAAGTTCTAGAAATAGGCAATCATAGAAATAATAAACAATAAGATCATATCACAAAACTCTAATTATACCTAATTCTAAGAAATAAGATATCATACTATCAATCAATCAATCAAATAAAGCATCCTGAAAATTCTAAGCATTCTTCAATCATAATTAGATCAATCAATCAATACATGCAAAATTTTCAAAATTTTCGAAAAAATTATGGCATTGATTAAGATTAATGCATGTAAACTTCCTATTAGACTAGACTCTCTCCCCCACACTGAAAAGACACATTGTCCTCAATGTGAAAACATATGAGAAATTAACACAAACAATTAATTCACATCAAAGAATAGGCAAGCAATCACAGCAATAATCAATCAAGACAAAATAATGCAAGGAAAATTAAAAAGATAGAGTTAAAGAAAGCTTCTCTGTTTGTAGGCATAAGCTCCATTCGCGAATTATGGCTTCTGAAACTTGACTCTTTTCAAATTCATCTTGCAATTGTCCAAATTAAGCTCCATTTGCTTTCTTTTCGTTCCTTCATGTGAAATCATTGGGTTGCCTCCCAATAAGCGCCTTTCTTTAAGGTCTTTGGTTAGACTGCCTTAAAGAAATTATTCTTCAAGGGTGAAGGAACTATGGATATATTCCTTCAACAAATCCACGATGATTTTGAGAGTATCATTGATGGCTTTGAGAACTTCAAGTTGAATTTTATCAAGACTTGAAATCATCAAGGGGTATGTGGCGGCTTGGAATGGTGATGGCATGGGCATGGCCGGTGGTGGCACGGGCTTAACCGGTGGTGGCATGGTGAATGGCCGGTTGTGGCTTGGTAGTGGCGCGGCTCTGGGTGGATATGGCCGTGTAGAAGCATGGAATGGCGTGGCAATGGCTGGTCCTAGCCGGGCATAAGGCGCGGCTAGTGAAGGTGGTGCTGGGCATGGCCGGGCAGGCGACGCGGTTGAAGGCGCGGAGGAGGGCAGGCTTGACCGGGCAGGCGGCGCGGATGGCCGGGTAGGTGACTCGGTGACCGGGCCATAACCGGGCATTTAGCTTGGTGCGGCTTGGTCATGGCTGGTCCTATCCGGGCCACAGCCGGGCAATGGCCAGCTGAGTTGGCTCGATCATGGCCTTGGGCATCTTCCTCTGGTGCCTTGACTTCCATCTTATGCTTCTCTCTGTGTGGCTGAACTCCTTGCTTGTTGGCTTCTTGCTTCTTCTTTGCTTGCATCTTGAAGTTTGAAGATTGTGTCCTTCGAGATAATTCTTCAAATGCAAAGTATGCATTCTCCGGGGTTCTCTTCAACATTGGAGTGCGACTAAAGGAATCAACAAGAACTCGATCTTTAAGTCCTAATCCTCCATAGAAGATTTGGATTAGAATTCCTTCATTGAATCCATGTTGAGGACAATCGGCACACAATCTCTTAAATCTCCCCCTAAATTGGTGGAAATTCTCGTAGTAGCGTTGTCGAATGTCTCTTATGCTTTGTCTTCCTCTAGAAATCTGATCAGGCTTTTTTGACGATTCTTACTTGCTCCTTTCTTAACACTTTTATCATTCACAACACAAACAAACTTGTTAGAGTTCAATGACGATTGAGATGAAATTCTAGGGTGAATTACATCACCATCGAATTCCATGGTCAATGAACCATCGAATACATCGATCTTAGTATGAGAAGTTCTTAAGAAAGGTCTTCCTAATAAAAGAGGACATTGATCTTTCGAATGTTCCATCTCCATAACAAAGATGTCAATAGGAAAAATCAAGTGTTCAACTTTAATTAAGACATTCTCTAGAACACCTTTGGGATGAACCAAAGATCCATCAGCTAACTGCAGAATCACATCAGTATTTTTCAAAGGACCAAGATTTAAAGATTGATAAAAAGAAAAAGGCATTACGCTTAAAGATGCTCCTAAATCTAGCATAGCATTCTCTATAACATTTCTTCCAATAGAATAAGTAATAGAAAACGTACCTGGATCCTTGCACTTAGGAGGTAAACTCTTTTGAAGCACAGCAGAAACATTAACTCCAGCACTTGCCCTACCTTGTAGCCTTTTCTTGTTGGTACAAAGTTCCTTAAGTAACTTTGCATAGTTTGGAATTTGTTGAATAGCATCAAGAAGTGGGATGTTGACCTCAACTTTTCGAAGTATCTCCAAAATATCTTGATCATTGATCGAGCCAAAAACAACCCTATTTTTATGGTTATTTTACTATGCTTTTGGATCTATTTATGCTTAAATATATGTTATTTTGTTAATATTTGTGATTTGAGTCTTTATGAGATGTGAAATTCATAATTTGATAATTTTCACTACTTTTGGAGCTATTTTGATGACTTTTTACACAGATATGAGCAAAGTAATTTTGAGTATAGATTTGGAGATTCGAAGTTCGTGTTTGAAGATTTATTGAAGACAATTTGAAGATTTGAAGACCATTGAAGAATAATTTCAAGAGCAAGAATTGAAGAATGGAGTTTTAATTGCGAAGGATTGAAGACAAGCCATGAAGGAGGCTGGAAGCTAAGGAATTTTGGATATTTAATATGGGAAAATACTCAGCCCATATAAATTATTAATTTGAATTAAAATCCCAATTAATGACTCCTATATTCAAGGAAATATCCAAAATCGCGTAGATTCCCGATTCTAGTCCTAACAGGATTAGGATTCAGGTGCAGTTTTGGTAGAAAAATCATAACTTTCTACTCAGACCTCCGTTTGAAGCCCATGAGTACTCGTTGGAAAGCTAACTTCGAGATCTACAACTTTCCTTTGAAGTCCAAGACCCAGTTCTGCCGTTTTCAAGTCCAAAAAGTCTGTCGAAGTCCCTGCACGAATTCAGCAAAATTTCAGGATCCTATTTTAACTTGGATTCTACTCTAGGATGACTTTTAATCTAACTTGGAGTCTAAGTTAGACCCAAAACCGACTTAGACCTCTTTCCAAGTTAGGATTGGAATTCCTAGGGTTATTTCCACTATAAATAGCCACTTTAGGTTTAGGTTTTTGATGTATGTAGATCTAGAGATTTTATTTTGAAGAATTGTTGAAGATTTGGAGGAGTTTGCCCTAGGAGCCGTCGCCCCCCTCTTTTTCCCATCCTTAGATAAGTTTTTCTTCTTTTCTTTGGATGCTCACTCAATTCATGAGTGAGTAATCCTTTTCTGCTCTCCAATGTAGAATTTAATTGATCTCTTGACTTATATCATGGTGAGATTTTGTGCTTTTATATGAAAATTAATGGGGTATTTCTTAATATCTCTGCATGAATTCTATGTTGCTTGTTTTGATAGATTGAAGCTAGCACTTTCTTGATAAATTAAGTAGCATTAGCTAAATTAATATCTTGAAGGATCTTCAGATTTAATTGTTTGGTAGCAATTGGAAGCGAAGGATCTTCCTTCCAAGGGATTTAAGAATCTTTGACCAATTTTTAATTGCCCATTGTGCTTGTAAATTACTAGATCTTAATGCTTTATTCTTGAGTAGTTATCACACTGGATCAAGAGGTAATTATTTAAAGAATAAAAGGGATAATTCACACTGGATCAAGAGTTTTATCTAACTAAGGTAATTTAGGATTAAATTCCAAGCAAGCTATCCATTGTTTTCATAATCTTTAGATATCAATGATTCATGGTATTGTTGTCAAGAGGGATATTAATTCTATGTTGGAGGTTTCTTTTAATTATTTTCTCAACTCATCTTCTGCTTTCTGATTAATTGTTTTCTTTAATTTTCTTGATTGTTTTCTTAGATAACTTTAATTGCTAGATTGGTTTAACTTAATTTTACTCTCAAAATCTTCTTTATTTTATTTGTTTTGTTTTAAGAAAAAGAATAATAACCTTTCTCTCTGTGGGATTGACCCCTACTTGCCCTAACTATTTTTAGTTAGTAATTGTTGGGATTTTTATTTTTATGATTTGCTGACGACCGATCATAAATTTTGGCGCCGTTGCTGGGGAGATTGTTTATTATTTTGTTTTTATTTTTCTTTGCAATATTTGTTTTACACTTGATCATCTCTGTTTTGTAGGAAAAATCCAATGGAGCAACAACGTTCGTTACGAGAGTTGAATTTCAACTGTGAATGGCCACCACTCTGCATTGACTATCCAACCATGGATTTGTCGTACAAGCTGAATCCTGGAGTGATCCGCATGCTGCCTATTTTTCAAGGAGAGTCTCATGAAAATCCTCATGAGCACTTACAAAATTTCTTTATAAAGTGTGCTGCAATCACCGGGATGCCTGAAGAACAAGCGAAACTTCGAACCTTTCCTTTAACTTTGGAAGGAAAAGCAAGAAGTTGGTTCCTAACTTTGCTATCAAAATCCATAACTTCGTGGAAGGAGATGGAGACAGTATTTCTGAACAAATACTTTCCAGAGGCCAAGCGAGCTGTTGTACGAAGGAGAATCACAACCTGTCAACAACTACCTGAAGAGAAGTGACACCAATACTGGGAGAGATACAACAAAATTTGCGCGAGTTGTCCTTACCACAACCTAAGTGAAGCACTGCTGATTCAGAACTTTTATGATGGACTTCTCTATGAAGATCGAACCTATGTTGATGCTGCTAGTGGAGGAAGTCTAACACTCAAAACCCGTGAAGAAGCAAGGAAACTACTCAACACTATGACGGAAAACATCCACCAGTTCAACATGACGGATGAACACTCAACAACCAAATCATTAGAGAGGGAATTTCTCACCAAAATAGAAGAAAGAATGGATCGCTTTGATACTACGATTTCCACTCTGGCGAAACAACAAGAGACCGTCACCAAGATGTTTACACAGTTTTTGAGTATGCAAAGAGAACCTCAATGCATACCTCAATCTGTCCAATCACCCTTGAAGTCGACCCAACAAGGTTTTGCAGTCAATTCAATCGAAGGAGCTCAACAGTGGAATGCGCTAAAGATGGAGTCACCTGATGTTCCACTTCCACCTCCGATATCACCTCCAGCACCTGTTTTCTCTGCTGCACCACCATCTGATGCCGTGGCCAACATTCAATTGCCAAGAAGAAAGGAGTTTTCGACCAAAAACAAGAAGAGTCAGTGCACTTAACCAGCAACCGCTGCTCATATTCAAGCAGAAGAAGAATGGATGGAAGAGATGCGAGAGAAGTATGATCCAATACCATTCCCTCAAATGTTTGCAATGCAACTCAATTCACTACGGAATATAGAGGTAAATATTCCATTGCTTGATAAAGTTGTCATAAAACCCAGGTACGCGAATTTTCTCAAAGAATTATGCATGACTAATAGTAAATTTTCTGAAAAATATGCTTGCATGAATGAGAATGTACCTGCTACATATCAGAGAAAATTGCATCATAAATGCCATGATATAGGATCTTTTTCTATTCCTTGTAAAATAGGAAAGAATCAGATAGAAAAAACCATGTGTGAATTTGGATCTCCAATTAACATCATGCCTTACTTCTGTCTATTCACAATTGAAAATTGAACCTGTGACTAAAACTGATCTGACTATACAATTTGCTGATAGAACTAACATTAAACCTGAGGGTTTAGTTGAAGATGTTTTAGTGCAGATTGGGGATTTTGTTTTTCCTGCCGATTTCTATGTTCTGGAGATGAGTGAAGATGACCTTCATCTACCTCATTTGCCGTTGCTGCTAGGAAGACCTTTTCTTGCCACAGCCAAAACAAAATATGAAGTTCACGATGGAAAACTCAGCATGGAATTTGATGGGAAACTCATTGAATTTGATATTTATGAAGCCATGAAATCTCCTGCTGAGATTCATTCTATCTGCGCTATTGATGCCATTGAAGTTTATTCTGAACAAGTTCAATCACTCCACCATGAAGATGAACTTGAATTGGTACTTACAAGGAGCCTAGATGACGAAGAAATCAAGGAAGCAGAAGTCCAGACGTCAGAAGAGGTAGCATAAACCATCAAGGATCTAAAGTCACTACGCCCTCTTGGAGAAAAAGAGTCAGTGTCCTATATCAACCTGGAGCCAACACCGACGCCTTTGCCATCCATCATCCAGCCGCCTGAAGTCAAGCTGAAGCCACTCCCTGAAGGACTTAAGTATGTCTTCCTTGGAGAAAAAGAAACTCTGCCTGTTGTTATTTCAAGTAAATTAAATAATTCACAAGAAGAACAACTAATCAGAGTCTTGAAGGAATACAAGGAAGCCATTGGATGGACCGTAGCTGACATCAAAGGAATAAGCCCTACTGTGTGCATGCACCGAATACGACTCGAAGATGATGCAGTACCTGTTCGACAGCCACAAAGAAGACTGAACCTGAATCTTGCTGAAGTCGTCAAGGAAGAAGTTCTCAAATTACTTGGAGCTGGTCTCATTTATGCTATATCAGTTAGTAAATGGGTCAGCCCTGTCCAAGTAGTTCCCAAGAAGTCCGGATTCACCGTCGTAGAAAACAAGGAAGGAGAGCTAGTTCCTCAAAGACTGCAGAATGGATGGAGAGTATGCATCGACTATAGAAAATTAAACTTTGCAACAAGGAAGGACCACTTTCCACTACCATTCATCGATCAAATGTTGGAGAGATTAGCATGCAAGGCCTACTATTGTTTTCTGGATGGGTACTCAGGATACTTCCAGATTCCATTAGCACCTGAGTACCAAGAGAAGACCACCTTTACCTGCCCCTTTGGTACGCATGCTTATACCAGAATGCCTTTTGGTTTATGCAATGCACCTGCGAATTTTCAAAGGTGTATGATGAGCATCTTTCAAGATTATGTGGGAGATAAGATGGAAGTCTTTATGTCGATTTCACAGTCTATGGAGATAACTTCAATCAGTGCCTACATAACTTGGAATTAATTTTGAAAAGATGTGTTGAAACCAAATTGGTACTAAATGCTAAAAAATGCCACTTCATGGCAAAACAAGGCATTGTTTTAGGCCATGTGGTATCTAAACAAGGGATGCAAGTCGACAAAGCCAAGATTGACGTTGTTCAGAACCTGCCATATCCAACGTGTGTCAAGGATATTCGTTCATTCTTGGGCCATGCCGGTTTATATCGAAGATTCATCAAAGATTTCTCGAAGATTTCAGCACCAATGTGTAGATTACTTCAGAAGGATGTAGAGTTCAAGTTTGGAGACGACTGCAAGGAAGCCTTTGACAAATTGAAGACTGCCCTCACCACCACTCCAATTGTGAAGCCACCGGATTGGAAACTACCGTTCGAGATCATGTGTGATGCAAGTGACGTCGCCATTGGAGCTGTTTTAGGTCAAAGAGTAGATAAAGTACCGCATGTTATCTACTACGCTTCAAGAACTCTAGATGCTGCCCAGAAGAACTACACCACCACCGAAAAAGAAATACTAACTGTTGTCTTTGCTTTGGAGAAGTTTCGACCATATATTTTGGGATCCAAGGTGATAATCTACTCCGACCATGCTGCATTGAGATATCTAATGTCAAAGAAATTTGATATCGAAATTAAGGATAAGAAGGGAGCAGAAAACGTCGTAGCTGATCATCTAAGCAGAATTGAAAGCAAGGAGGAAGAAACTGCAATCAACGAAGCACTACCCTTTGAAGGAATTTTTGCTGTTTCTCATCCACCCTAGTATGCTGATATAGTCAATTTCTTAGCTGCTCGTCGTTTACCCCCTGATCTTAGCAAAGGTAAGAAATTGAAGCTCATCAGTGATGCCAAGTATTATCTTTGGGATTATCCGTATTTATGGAGACACGGTTCTGATCAAGTCATGAGAAGATGCATTCCGGATAACGAGATTCAATCAGTTCTGAAGTTCTGCCATAACAATGAATGTGGAGGTCACTTTGGACACCAGAAGACTGCAAGAAAGGTCTTAGATTGCGGGTTTTATTGGCCTTCAATTTTTAAAGACTCTTATGAGTATTGCAAGACCTGTCCACGCTGTCAGAGAACTGGAAACATATCGAAAAGGAATCAAATGACTCAAAATTCTATATTCGTTGCTGAAGTCTTCGATGTATGGGGAATTGATTTCATGGGACCTTTTCCTCCATCAGATAAGAAGTACTATATACTCTTAGCTGTAGATTATCTTTCTAAATGGGTTGAAGCCATAGCTACCCAGAAGAATGATGCGAAGACAGTAGTCAAATTTATGAAGAATAATATTCTTCATAGATTTGGCATTCCAAGAGCTCTCATCAGTGATCGAGGTACTCACTTCTGCAACAAGATTGTCCAAGCGCTGGTTGAAAAATATGGAGTTCGACATAGAGTATCTACTTCATATCATCCTCAAACCAGTGGTCAAGCTGAAGTATCAAATCGTCAAGTGAAGCTGATTTTGGAGAAGACAGTCAATGTTCAAAGAAGAGATTGGAGCATGAGACTAGGAGACGCTTTTTGGGCCTATCGTACAGCTTATAAGACACCTCTTGGTATGTCCCCATACCGAATTGTGTTTGGTAAGCCATGCCATCTACCTGTGGAATTAGAGCATAAAGCATGGTGGGCAATAAAGCAATGCAATCTCAACTTTGACAAAGCTGGAATTCGAAGGATGCTGCAATTACAAGAGCTTGAAGAAATAAGGAATGAAGCATACGAGAATTCAAGGATCTACAAGGAGAAGACCAACGCCATCCATGACAAAGGAATTTTGCGAAGATCGTTTTATGAAGGACAAAAGGTTTTAGTCCTTAATAATCGATTAAAGGAAAATCCTGGAAAGCTCCGATCGAGATGGTATGGACCATTTGAAGTAATTCAAGTATATCCTAATGGATCAGAGATCATCGAGAATCCAAGTAACCAGAAGCAGTACAAGGTCAACGGACAAAGGCTCAAACCTTATTTTGAAGCATTGCCAACAATGATGATTGAAGAAATTAAATTGGAAGATCCCATCTATCTTCCAATTTGAGTTACAAAGAAAAAAAGAAAAGGAGTCGAGCTAATGACTTTAAACAAGCGTTTGTTGGGAGGCAACCCAATTTTAATTATTATTATTATTATTTTTAATTTGTACACTAATTTTTCTTTGAATTTTTGCTTGACAGGAATTTACGAATTTTTCTTCTTTGAAAAATTCAAGGATGGAGTATAGCCATGTTGCACCAAATTAGCATCGGCAAACAGCCATGCGGTTAACCTAGCACCACATGCGCAAGGTTACCCCAAAAGCTCGCTGCTGCCTCGGCAAAAGCAAGGCTATTGCTGCCCCGCAAGGCTGCATGTCTCAGCGACAAGTGCCTCTAGCGGAGCGCAACCAGGTTGCCCCGCGAGGCAAGACAGTGCGCATCGCAAAGCAAAGCCAGCAGAGCCCTAACAGCAGCAGCTAGCAGCTGCCTCCAGTGTAACTTCCGCGAGACAGCTTGCTGCCGCTGCTCCGTAGGCAGCGCTGAGGCCAGGCCGCGAGCAGCTGCTGCAGCTGCTACATAAGCAGCATGCAAGATGCTGCCGTTGCCGCACCAGGAAGTGCATCAAGCAGCCGCTGCTTCTTCCACGCGATAGGCAACCCGTGAGATGCCAAGGTGAGTAACGTTCTTTCTCTCTTTTCCTTCCTTGCACCATGTAATCCTATATTACATAGGATTATATCTTCCAAATTGCATAAGGAGAAAGATGACCTCCTCCTACAAGGTGAAGGATTCCTAGTCAAGGTATGTTTCTAAATTTTTACTCTAACTAAAGCCTTTTAGGAATAGGATTTGATCACTATATAAGCACATCTATCCCTCCTATATTCATCACAACTCAAGAAGCAAAACTTTGAAGCAAAAGAAAAAAATATTCGGTTGGAAGCAATTTTCGGAGAGGCAAGATCGATAAGAAAGAGCCGATAAGAAGAGGCAAGAGTTGTCGACTTGAGAAGCAAGTGTCGACAAGAGAGAGCCAAATCGACAAAGGACTTGTCGATTTCAAGAGGAAAATTTGTCGATTAAAGGAAGCAAATAGTCGACTAAAGAGAAGAACAATTCGACTAAAGAATTGTCGACTTAAAGGAGCCAAATAGTCGATTAAAGAGAGGGGCAATTATCGACAAGGATTCAAGCAAGGAATTTCGGTAAGTTCTTCTCCAACACTTAAAGATGTCAATGATGCTTACTTCCATGGATTTTGAAGTTCAATTCAAGAATTTTAGGAGACAATTTTATCAAATTGGAGCCTCCCAATTTGGTGAAAAATTTCAAGGAAGCTTTCTTCGTCTAGATTGTCATGAGCTTTTGAGTATGATAGCATCACTACCCAAGGAAGAAATTGCTACTAAGCCCGGTTTCTAAGTTAGGATGATTTATCAATTTCTTTTGAATAAGGTTAACAAGTCCCATGATGTTGTTATGAGATCCAAGGAGAGAGCTATCCAAGAGTTCAAGAATGGATTCCATCCCTATGGAAATCGGTTTCCTTATCTTCATGGGCCAAGGAATTTTAATGGAAGGATAAGACCTCAAGTTGAACAATGGAGCAAGCCAAACCTTATGCCAAGGTTTGGAGGGTATCGAGTCAAACCTTATAGGCCTCCATATCGCCCTATAAGTTGTGCTCCTTTCCCTCAAAGGTTTCATGATCCCAACTTTGTCTTCTAATCAACCAAGGGTTCAACAAGTTGCTTCTATTTTTACCATTGAAGAGAAAGAGGATCGATTTATCACTCCCTATTGCACCAAAGGCTTCTTTACAAGAAGTTCAAGAGAAAATTGCTACTGTGGTAATTGATATTTCAAGTGATGCTTCTAGTGATGAGAATAAGGAAGAGGAAGAGGAGGTTAATCAAGCAAAGGAAGAGCTTCACCCTTTCCTTGTTCGGTGCAATCAAATTAGTGATCAAATTACTAGCTTAAGAGATGATTTTAATAACATAATTGGGAATTTGGATGACCTCTTCAATTTATTGGAGAAGGCTATTCATAAACCAATTTAGGTTTAGTTTTAAGTTTTTAGATTTATTTTTATGCATCTTAGGATTAGTTATTTAATTTATGCTTTAATTTTCAATTTATTTTATCTTATGTCTTTAATTTTCAAGTTTCATTAATAAACTATCTAGTTCTATTTTCCTATCACTTTAATTTTCTATTGTCTTTTATGATTGAGTAATTATCTTCATCAAGGCCGCCCAGGTATGTTTTCTTGAACCCTAACTCTCTATTTTTGGTAAGATGATATTGCATGAATTGTTTACTTGATTACTTTCACATTGAGGACAATGTGAATTTTAAGTGTGGTGGGGGGGGGGGGGTGAATACTTGATAGGGTTATTACTTGAATAATTGAGTCATATGATAATCCTTGTTTGCATGAGAACTTAGGATAGAATTTGCATTACAACAAATCTTGCAATTAGTGACGTTTTGCTACGTGACGTACTATGATTACGTCACAAAAGGTATACAAAACATGACGAAACATTAAATTTGTCACTCAATTTCAAAAGTCGGGCATTTTCTGTGACGATTATTTTCAGTGTCCCATAAGAATGTCACAAAATGTGTGGCGCCAAATTTTACCGCAAAATGAAGATGGAGGGAAACCTTTTAGTGAAGATATGATGC
Source organism: Corchorus olitorius (assembly GCA_001974825.2). Lineage (NCBI taxonomy): Eukaryota > Viridiplantae > Streptophyta > Magnoliopsida > Malvales > Malvaceae > Corchorus > Corchorus olitorius. The sequence goes on from AWUE01012825.1 coordinate 118,006, forward strand.
TTTTTTAGTGACATTCTCACTGCGTCATTAATGTATCCAAATTTTCGTGACGATTATATAAT